>JNFU01000016.1:0-275009 GCA_010994365.1 Saccharomycopsis schoenii | reverse complement strand
TTACACACAAAAGTAAACTCCAATCACTTCTGATCCTTCAAGTGATTTACTTTTAACAATCTTATTCTCGAGTTACCTAAACAGTAATTCCGATTCGACACGACAAATTCCGATTCAGGTACTGTCATTAGTAATCACATATCTCGTACAAAATATCAACAACTTTACACGACAATTTTAAGTTGGTTTCGTGGTCTAGTCGGTTATGGCATCTGCTTAACACGCAGAACGTCCCCAGTTCGATCCTGGGCGAAATCAATTTTTTTTGTATCCTTTAAAACTTTTCTTAAGCGTTTTTTTTTTTATTTTCTTCGAGATCCAAAAAAAAAAAAAACTAGACTTATATAAATACTGATCAACGCTTCAATTCATAAAAAATGAAAGGATGTGTTTTCAAACAGATATCGTTGTTATTAACACAAATATTCACAATACTTGGTTATTAGCAATTAGAACTAGTACAAAATGTCGCGTCAAGGGGGAAAAGCCAAACCATTGAAAGCACCAAAGAAGAAGAAGCAAGAGTTTGATGAGGATGATCTTGCATTCAAGGAAAAGCAAAGAGCAGATGCCGCTGCTAAAAAAGCTTTGTTGGAAAAAGCAAAAAAGGGGGGCCCGTTACTTGGTGGGGGTATTAAGAAGTATGTCTGAACATTTTTGTTATTAACTTTTTATATTTTGTCTTACTTTGGGAAGTATACTAACATTTTTTCATTATCAGATCCAAGAAATAGGGGACCGAGTAATGATTTTTTGAATTTTCTTTTGGAAAAGGGACAACGAAAAAAACACTTTGAGAAATTGAGACTTTTTTTAATTGACTTGGAGTTTTTTCTGACAGAGGCTCTAATATGACAGTTAATGGTTAATACTATATTATATTATTAATGTAACTTCAAGTATTATACTGGAATATAGTCAAAAAGCGATATTGAATCCGTTGAAACAACAACGCCCTGAAGTCATTTCAATAAGTTTCTGTTAAAATAAACAAGATGATTATCTATTATAATAAATGTATTGATATATAAAAATATTTGATAATTATTACATTGTGGAAAATTTGACGAATACAAATCTCATAACGAAAAAAAAAATTCAGATAATAGATAATAATAGCTTAATATACATTATAGTCTACTTACATAAACAATGTTGCATGTAGTATATTTAAAAATAACATCAATAGACCTAGAAAAGTTTAATAGCTCATTTATGATGTAAGATAAGCTCTGAAAATTTACCAGTTTATTAGCAATTATATTATCAATTGATTTTTTATTTGATACTGTCATTGAATCATTACGTATACCATAGACTTATTAACTATAAATCTATCAAGGAAGTTACTTATAAATTTGATGACAAACGTTTCATAATCTTTCTCTAATAATTATCTTAAGCGTAAAAACTAGATTCTCTAAATTTGAAATCCAATTCAGATGTAGTTCGATACACAAATCAGATTATGCAAATTACTTACATTTTATTCCCAGCAGATATTGTACTCAAAAGCAATTGTTATTTTTTTTGCTTTAAGAATGAGTAATTATTTTTCAGACAGCTAATAAGATGTTCCTATTGGTGAAATCGGTGATTTCACATACATTATTTTTTTTACCGAGTACTTACCAGTAAACTGACATTAGCTTAAACGTAACTAATTAGTTCAAACTATCTATGAGAGCTGTAGCTGACAATAAGCTGTTTGAGATGAGTAGCGAACTTGTGAATTACAACGAACGAAGAGTTGCAAGTTCGCAGATAAGATTATAGGCGTTTAACACCAAAAAAACAACGATAAAAAAAATAACTAGGGCGCACAACCAATACTTATTTTGATAATCATTAGATCTTTCTGTAAGTGGGAAAGGATCATAAATATGCCAATAAAAAAAATCTGGAAAAAAAAATAGCAAAAAGCTTATAAAATAACACACACTTCTACAAAAGGGATACTGAATATAATTCCACAATACTCCAGTACATATGCCTCTAAAACAAAGGAAGTCGAAGAAAATAGCTTAAACTCAGAAATATTTATCATAGATAATTATGAATCAGTTAACTTTATATCTACTAATAAGCAACGTCAGTATGGCTGGCTGTGTATACCATGCTTTAGATACGCGAACATCATATTTGTCTGCAGGGATTTTCTTATCAGGTGGCCTAAATGTGATAATAATTAGTAATTGGGTGCTATCGTGGCTTATTTTGATAACAAGAGTCATACAGTCTGTATTATTTGGAAGATTGCGACTCATAGAGATCGAGCATATTCAAGAAAGATTTCTCCCGGCGCTTATCGCATATATATTTTCTTTTACTTATTTGAAAGGAAACAACTCTTTCATATTAGGATATTTGGTGATAATAACAGTGATGCTAAATTTATGTCACTGGGTGCTATTTGATAGGCTCGATTCTTTATTCCAAGTAAATGATGAAAATCAATTACGTGATCTAAACAGATTTGTATTCAATCGCACTATTTTTGCAGCATTGGTGATGTCCTTTATAGATTATAAATTTTTGACCTACTGCTTGAAATCATATAACTATACCCATAAAGAGTTATACGCAATTTTTGGATTTGAAGTTGGTTTTTTGCTTTTGGAAAATTTATTCCATATTTGCAAAGAGGCTATCAACATTGCTGAAGTGATATATGTTAAAAGAAATGAGAGCGAAGAAGTTTTGGAAAATAAAGGCCTTTACATAAGAGCTTTAGAATTAGTATTTTGCGTTTCTAAGTTATGTATTTATACATGTCTAATAGCGATTTTCTATGAAAATTATCCCGTTCATTTTGTGAGAGGCTTTTTTTATGGCATATTTGATCTTTATAAGAAGGCAAAAGAATTCATCCCATTTATAAGAAATGCAAAGAAATTAGATAAGTTTTTGGATAATGCGACAGAAGAAGATTTAGAAGGAAGTGACAGCCTTTGTATTATTTGCAGAGAAGATATGTCAACTGAAGGAGTTACCCCTGGCTCTAGATTATTCCCAAAGAAATTAAAATGTGGTCATATAATTCATCTAGGATGTTTGAAATCTTGGATTGAAGTCTCTGAAAATTGCCCTACTTGTAGAGCAAAAGTTTTTTCTACCGAAAGTATTCAATCTTCACGAACTAGAACTGCATTGATAAATAATGAGAACAGTACTGAAAATAATGCTTCTATAGAGAGTGAAACTTATTTTGAGGATAGACGAGATATTAGTGAAGTTTCTCACAATGAAAACTTAAGTGTTGCAACAGGGTGGACGGTTTTGCCAATTGAAGGGACACCGAATAACTTAGAGATTAGTTTGGAAAATGGAGAAAAAGCTACAATTCAAATAAGAGATAATGAAAAAGGTTCATACAACGCAAAAAGAAAGCATAAAAAGAATAGGGATAATGAGAAAAAAATACATGAAGAAGCAGTCACAAAGTTGAACGATCGTTTAGATAGTTTTGAGAAAAAAGTTGATGAGTTGTATAAAAAGTTTGATTCATATAAATTAACAAGTAGATCTTCGGGTTGTGAACCAAATAATGAACTCGATGAGGAATATTCAGAATAAGCTCCACTTAAATTATTTATTATTGTATACTGAATACATACTATATGTAAACTAAATGACTTGATGATAACAAATGCCACTATTGAAGGTGGCTTGTAAATCCACCGAATGACTTCTAATATCGATATCTCAACCGACTTAAGTACAAGTGTCTGTAGTCTTTTTTTTTAGTTTTTCACGTTTGATTATCTTTCATTTTCCAATAATTGAAATATAAATCGTCATATTTACCCCTTTTTCTAATAATATTTTAATTTCGATTAATTCAAATATATTATTATATTCTATATGACCATTAGATTACTTTTATTTATTTCTCATGTTTCATTTTCCTCTTTAGCATGTTCTCTGCATAAATCCTTTAGATTATATTATAATTTGTGGCCTAATGATCTATTGACTATGTTTCACAAACTATTCTAAGCTGTTTTGGATTAGAAATTGTTGTATCTAGGTTTTATTTCAATCTTAATTCATCTTTTTTTTCTTTCTAGAAAGTAGAAGATATTGCGTATCGTTCAATTTCTTCTCAAAAACGAAGTAAGCCTTTTCCTCATTCCTCGAAATAATAGTGTGTCTTACTATTATTTAAATTAATAATATCTTATATAATGTATTCATTGCTCAATTTTATTACAATTTCGATTGATGCCTGATTCAATGTGTCTAGAGCTTGTGGCATATTAATAGAACTCTGAAGAAAAAGATGTATACAAATATCTATTCAAGAATCGGTAAAAATTGTCCTACTATTAACATTGGAATATCAAACATATCCTTCTTAATGGTTAAAATACAAGAACAGCTTATGAATCGCTGCTGCAGTTCTAATTCTTCGTTAATTTCATATGGAAAAATAGACTTTTTATCAGTTTCATTCAACAGAATTTCTGTTTTCTTTGATATTATCTTAGTTGGATTATAGTTATGATTGATAAATTTACAATTAAATCTGACAATACCGCCATTCAAAACACAGCTACCATTGTTAATTCTCTCATCTGATAGCTCATTTTCTAAAGTATCAAAGCTTGAACGTGTTTGATGTGAATGATAATTCCCAGGATCTTTGTTTTTGAGGAAAATGGAATTGCACAATTTAAAATAGTTCAAAATGCTTATTTCATCTATAATTTCACACAAGAATCTTCTCCTGCTTAAAAATTTGGATTTATTTTTTATACCAATCAAAGTACATAATTCATCACCTATAAAAACAATTTCGGTAGATTTTCTCCATATTATTGCTGGTGTGGATGTTAATGTGTTAATCATATTTTCGAAATTTAATAATTGTCTATGAAATATCAACTCATTCAATAAATTATCGCTGAAATTAGTTACACTATTAAAATCTGTTTGAATTAAAGCAGACTGAATTCGGAAATGGTTATGCATCATCCAAATTTTTTCCAAAATTTTGAAAAAAAGCTTTTGCCTATAACTCTTTCTTCTCTCAAGATTCTGATCATTGTAGTGCTCAAAATTATCAGTACACTGTAGATATAATCTATCATAAAAGTATTTGATTAATTCTTGGTATGATTTCATGGAATTGAAGCTCAATATTTCAAGGATGTGTTTTAGGTCATTATATTGGTTATCATGAGCATTATCATTAGTGTTGGTTGGGTAAATTCCAGAATTTGAAGAATCTCTATTATTTGTTACTGCACGGTTCTTATAAAGTCTATTCAAATCAAATATAGGGAATTTAGAGTATAAATCACCGACTTCTTGAAACACCTTTTTACGAATGTATAAAGGTGACTTATATTGGTTATTTCTTTTGAAAGTATCTATGAATTCTTTAGTGCTCTGAATGTTATTTCTCATACCATAAGAATTAGTCATAATATTTCCGAACTGATTGTAAACATAACCTGTGCTTTTATTCTTATCCGAGTCTGGAAAATAGGTATGTGTCTCGACTGCAGGGGTATTAACATTATTATTGATATGTGAATTGCTAGTAATTTCTGGTGGTGCTGGCGTTCCAAAATTACTATTCATAGACTGACTATCTGAAATACTCATAGCATGATCGTTCTCACTTAATTTGATGAAAGGTCGTAGTAGGACTTGGTTATTTAATCCATCGTAAAAAAAGTTGGAAAACTCTGTGTCATCTTTATCTCGAATATCAAAGTTGTTATTAGGGGCATGAATATCATTGCCATTATTGCTACTGCCATTAGTGTCACTATTAGTATCAAAAAAGTTGATCTCTGTTTCGAAATTATTTACTATTTCAAAATCTGCGTCATTATCTTCCTTGTGCTTAGCATGAACAATCTGATTATCTATATCTGGCTTTGGAAGCTGTTCAAAATTGATGCCATTATGTAAGTTCTCTGGTAGATTGGCATGCGGCTGTAAACTACTTGCTAAGTTAAGTTTAGTCATGGAACTCTTATTTGATATCTCTGCCGGAGGAGTTCCGACAAAAAATTTAGCATTATTGTTCGACAACGGATTTGAAGTAGTAGAACTAAAAGTTTGATATGTATCATTGGTGTTAAGGATATTCTGAAGCAGACCCTTGAAAATACTTAGATTAGAAGACGTGATTGTCTGTAGAGATTCCTTGTTTACGGAAGCTTGTTCTGTGGGCACATTGTTTGCGGCAACATCGTCGATTGTAGAATTGTTTATCTGATGGATATCTGGAACTATGCTTTTGTCTTGCCCACTCGAGGAATTCTGCAAAACTTGAGAAACAGGCTTCATATCCAAAGATGTTCCAGGATCATCATTGATCTGCAGGACTTTTGAACCTTCCTTTTTAGCAGAACCCTTTTTGGTCTTTGGCTTTTTAGGAGTCTTGGTGGTATTTTCTTTATTTTCCCTGCTCGTTTTTGTGCCTTTTTCCTTTATTGGCGTATCTGATTTTGGATCCTGCTGAGCCTTTGACTTCTTGCGTTTAACATCCTCACATGTGTCAGCAATGTTCCTCTTGACACAGTTTTTGCAGGGTCTCGAAGGGTCACATTGCAAATGTTTTTGATGGCAGAAGACGCAGGCCCTGGAGGTTGGTTTTCTGGAAAGCTTTACTTCCAAGGGAAGCTTTTTCGTCATCTTTGCTTATTTAACGATTCCCAATAAGAATATAATCCCGGGAGGACGAGAAAGGCTGAATATTGCACTGGTCGATGGACAAATAGACATGAAAAGGGTGTCATTGAGCAGAAGGAAGAGAAAAACCAGAAAAGGAAAAAGAAAAAAAAAAGAATCAAGCAACAATTTTCTTTCGGTGTTTTCATTTTTTGTGCGCAGGCTTGTACACATCTTACACATAGCTCCAGTAAAGTGGTGTTTTATGGGGCATATTAAATTGGTCATACTCGCTTGACCTTTGATCGAGTCCCTAACGATAGTTTGGAATACAGATGCTAAACATGGTTTATCAATATTGCAAATCAAAGCACGATATATATCCTCTATTTGAACATAATGCCCGTTAGCAGTTTCCCCAGACGTTTTTCGAATCGGTCAATATTGATTTACAATTCCCCAACTTAAACTCTTTGTTTTGCGGGGCACGGAAAGAACAAAAAAAAAAAGAAAAAAAAGAAAGAAATTGCAGGGGTACATAACCAAGACGAATGCAAAATGTCGTAACGTTTTTTACTTTCTTAGACATCTTTATTGATGAAATACAATAACCTGAAGACAGACAGAAATAACATATATAGTAGTTTTCTAAATACTGAAAAAGCCGAGACCATCTGATTTAAAGTTTGGATTAAATAATAAAAAGTTTAGACCAAACAGTTCAACAGCCTTTTAAATAATAAAAAGCCAGCGGATGGGCACACAGAGTTGGTAATATATATATATATGCAAAGTTTACCCTAAAAGCCACCACGTCCGCTGTAGCCACCTCTTCCTCTGTAGCCACCTCTTCCTCCATAATCACCTCTTCCTCCATAATCACCTCTTCCGCCGTAACTGCCCCTTCCCCTTCCTCTGCCTCGACCATTGAAGCCATTATAATTGTTGCGATTATTGTATCCATTGTTGGTGAAACCATTATTATATCCATTACCGCTGAAACCATTGTTATTACCATTGTTAAAGCCATTATAATTGTTGTAATTGTTATTGCTGAATCCCGCATTGTTACAGTTACTATTGTTGAATCCTGCATTGTTATTGTAGTTGTTGAATCCATTGCCACTGTTATTATACTTATTAAAGCTATTGTTGTGATAACCATTATTCATGCTTATGTTCATATTACCATTGTTAGCAAATCCGCCAATATTTGAAAATGAATGCTGCGTCGAGCTGTCTCTCAAGAATGAGGAATAAGTTCCTTGCATTGGTATGCCATATTGTTTCGTAGAAGATTTCAACTTTCCATCCGCAGATCTTACTTTTGGAGGACCCACGGTCAAAGCAAAGTTGATATTCTCGTTCTGTTGGTGCGTAAAATTTTTCTTCTGGCGAACAGCGAATCCTTGTCCACCATACAATATAGCATTCTTGTCTTCAATATTCAATACCGGTATCGGATTTACATATCTATTCAAAATCATAGATTTGTTTTCATACTGTTCGACCGCTTTCATGTAATCATATCCCACAACTAGAAACACTTCGCTGGATATATCACTTGGGTAGGGATTAAACGGATCATTCTCTTTTAGCGGGAAATATATGTCATCATTATTTTCATATTCAACTGCCTTATATGCTATGCCTGAAAGATTTGTAAGTTTAGCATTGAAAAATATTTCTTTCGTTGATTCAGAAAGAGTACTCTTTTTCAATTTTTTATATAATTTGTTTTTCTTACTGATATATAAATACTCAGTCTTATTCTGATTTCTTCTTTCCTCATCAATAGTCAAATGTTTGTATTTAGCTTGGACATTCTCTAATAATTTCTGCTCATTGATAAACGGCAACAATGGAATACCATGCCAAGATAAATGGGAGCCATTCATATCGATATCAAAATATTCAGGATAATATTCAATAATGTCACTACCTGGATCCTTCATTAGAGAGTGAAAAACTTCTGGTAAATTATGAGATGAATCAGCAGGCAAAACACTCATTAATTGCTCGAAGGGCTTGAAAGGTTCTCCAATGTCAAATTCTATTTTCACATCTTTGGCAAAATCTAACACTTCAAAATCTTTAGCAAAAGGAGCATAATGGTATGGATAATACCAATTCCAAGATGGACATCCTTGGTAATAGTATAATAAAACCCATGAAAGACCTTCAAGATAATGTACTAAAAGCTTTTTCTTAAAAGGTAAAACATCTTCATCTGTAAGATTGAATTTGAGTTTGTAATATCTGTCGCTGTAACCTGGTTCCCAAATTCTTATTATCTCGTTATTATTAATCATCTGTCCTGTTTGTGTATTGACAATAGCATTTTCCATCAATGACTGCATATAATCATCATCAGTTGCCGAAATATCATCGGAGCTAGCAAAACTATCTAGTGTCTCAGCTTCTTCCTCTAATTTAGCAACTTTAGAAGGAGTTTCATCATCATTAGAGTCAACACCTAAAGATCTCTTTTTCAATAATTGCGCTTTTATAGCTGCAGCAGCTGAAAAACTATTTTGATTAGCTTCATCCACTGTTCCACTTTTATTGACTAATACTGGATTAGAAATAATTTCTTCAGAAGATTTAACGACATTATTAACTGATTTTTTATTATCATCAAGAGAATAAAGAGGAACCGCGGAGTTTATTGCATCTTGATTATTCGCGAATATCTTATGTTCATTCAAATTTGAACCCTTATAAAGTTTATCCTTATTTTGTGCTCTCATCTCTTGTCTTTTCTTGTTCATTTCAGCCCTGCGTACTTCTTGAGAATGTTTATTTTTCAAAATATAATCCTCCTTTGAACCAATACTTTTTAGGAGCGACTCAACAGCAGGTAAATTAAGATGGCCATCTTTTGTAAGATAGTAATTATTATTAAATTTTTGTTTATTATTGAAAAGATAAGGTAAATTTTTCTTCCATAATTGCACCAATAAGTTAATGTTATCATCTTTCACATTTAAGGAAGGAATACTTGGCAAGAAATCATTACCAATGAAGAAACAAAGAAATACCCAGTCATCAAGGCATCTTTCAAAATCCAAGTTTTTATGAAGTTGTGGAATGTCTACATTGCTCATCAATTCTACTTTCAAGTATTCTCTTAAGATATGCGAATTCAACCATAAAAATTGTTTTTGAGAATCTTTTTCATTTAGGTCTTGCTTCTCCTGTTGGCTCATTTCCATCTGATCTCTAACTGATATTTTTCTGTTAAAACCATTATTATTATCACCTGAAAATTTAGCAAATACATCTTCTCTTAATACACGGAAATGTGGTTCGTGAGTAGCCAAACTAAGGAAAATCAAGTCTGCATCTAAACCATAAATTGCATGAGTCGTATTTGGATTATATTCAGGGTTTAATCTTTGAGATCTCACAAAATTCATAATTTTATGTTCACCTTCACCTGGAACAGAACTGTCAGATAACACGACCTGCAAATCAGCCCAACCTTCATCATTACTTAATTTGTACGCAACCCAATATCTTAAAGATTGAGCTAATATATCCATAAAAGGAGTTCCTGGAGTAATGGAGTTTGAATCCCATTGCTTCGCACTATTTGATGCTATTGAATCATCTATGAGCTTACCATTCAAGAGATCTTTCTGACGCTGAAGGTTTTGTTCGACTTCTATCTCTGCCTTTTTTACTCTTGCATCTCTAGCTGATCTGAATCTTCTTGATCTTTGCTGATTCATTTTGGCTCTTGGAGCAACACCATCGACAGCAATCATCAATATTTTTCTTGGCTTAGCCAATCTGATAACCCTATCAGTGTATTTAAAGACCTCAAGCATCATCTGCGACTCATTCTCTGGAGGAGGCTTATTTTCTGGATGGGAACACGGATGCACGATACCATTCATATCCAAGTATAAATTATCTAACTCTCCATTTACATTAGGCGCTTCATAAGCAGAGCCATCATCAACGACAGGAGAAATGATCTTAGGATACTTGTTGCTGATCCATCTGAAAAAAGCTGGAACACCCATATCTACTAAATATTAAAGTCAACTTGACACAATTAGATGTCAGTACCAATGATTTAGTACTATTATTCTGATTAATAAGGCTTCAAAATACCAAGTGAATCGCGAATAAATGTATACTCTAATTGGTTAGCTGTGTTCATATGTTATTCGCAAAATAGTTGATATCTCATCGACAAGAAGCTAAAATGCAAACTTGAAAATACATTCAACCATATTTTCGAATGTTGTCTACAGCTTGTGCGGCGGCTAGACAGCCGGCCGTGACGGATATTTTAAATATATGTAATGATTCTTGGAACAGATGTAAAAGGAAGTCAAGTGTAAAGGTGGAGACATGTAAGGTGTCATAGATGTCAGGATATTTTACTTGCTTTTTTTTTTTTTTTTTCTTCTGGTGCTGTTTCGTTCAGATATGGGTGGCTCTTTTGTTTTCTTGATTCGAATAATTGTGTGCATTCTAATAATGGTTTACCATATAACCCACAGGTATGCCAGGAACATTGCCAAGCAGCACGTAACTATAGGGGTTTTCCAGG
This sequence comes from Saccharomycopsis schoenii, assembly GCA_010994365.1. Lineage (NCBI taxonomy): Eukaryota > Fungi > Ascomycota > Saccharomycetes > Ascoideales > Saccharomycopsidaceae > Saccharomycopsis > Saccharomycopsis schoenii. The sequence goes on along the minus strand of JNFU01000016.1, from coordinate 263,812 downwards.
ATATTTAAGAGTAAACTCAATGGATAACTTGACGATAACTTTCATTGCTACTTTGGTGTTAGCATTCATATTCCTCAGGTGGATTATTTCCACGGATGAAGATTCTGTTGCCGAATCAGATTCACCATCTCTGAATAGATCAAGAAGATCAGCAGCCTCACAGCGATCCTCAAATATTTCAAGGCAGCCTGCCACCAGATCAAGAAGACAAATATCTCCAGATATGATTGAGGTTGTTCAGGCCTTGGCCCCTAACTTAACTGTTGGTCAAATCAGAATGGATTTGGAAAGATCTGGATCTGTCGAGGCAACGGTTGAAAGATATTTATCTCAAGGATCCTTACCATTTCCAGAAGATGAGCTTACAAATACATCGACCACTAGCTTCTCAATTTCTGCCGCTGGTATACAATCCACCACTGTAAAATCAGATGAAAAATCAGCTTATCAAAAATATGTTGTTGAAAATCCTTCGTTAGACAAGAAGATATTGCTTGGAAGTGCGGCATTCACAGAAAGTAAACCAGGTCAATTACAAAAAACTGTTGTTGGATGGAAAGATACAAAAGAAAAAAGATCTATAAATTTGCAGCAGAAAAAGGCAGAAATGATCCTCAGAGCCAGAAAACGTATGCAAGATAAAATTGATAAAAATCAGAGTTAAAATATATAAGTTAGTAACAATATATTTATCGAACAAAAGTAATTCATTGTGTAGATTAGTTCAGATATTACTTTCTAACGTGCAATTAAATCAAATAGTACCTCAGACAAATAATGAGGAATACAAAGCATTTCTTTAGTTTGTAGCTTCTGAATTAATTAGAAACCAACGTACCACAAATTGACTTAAACTATCATTATATTAACAAAAATACAATACAACAAAGTAATTAAAATATATGTTATAAAAGGCTGCCAACATAAAATTCATTCTATCACATGCCGTTATAATCGCATTTGTTTCTCTTCAATCCGCTTGATCCCAGTTACCTGGTCTCGGTTGCTTTGGCATGACCGGTCCACCCGCTCTTTTGGCCATGATAATTTGATCAACAGACAATACAGAGCATGCAGCTTCAGTAGCCAAATTTATAGCAGATTTCTTAGCAATATGAAGATCGTAGATGCCTTCATTTCTGATATCAACTACACCATCACCCTGTTCATTATCAACATCAATACCATAATACAAACCTTCATCACCTTCAGAATTAGCATGTGCTGCATATAAGTTAGGTATAATTTCAGTAGAATTCAAACCTGCTGTATCAGCTAAAGTTCTAGGAACAACTTCAAAAGCCTCAGCAAAACTTTTAATAGCCAACTGTAACAAACCTGGGGTTTTTTCACCGTATTTGGTTATGGCATCTACTAACTCCGCTTCAGTAGAGCCAGCACCAGGACATAATCTAGTGTCTTTGGTCAAGCCCTTTATGGAACTGACAGCATCATCGATAGCTCTTTCAATATCATCTAATGAGTTTTGAGTAGCTCCTCTTAAAACAATTGTACACGTCTTAGTTTGTTCAACATCTTGTTTAAATATAGTAACTCTATCACCACCAATTTCTTTGGTTTCAATCAAATCGATAACACCTGCTTCATCTGGAGTTGGTGCACCTAATCTTGGCATTGGTGTAGCTCCGCAGACACGACAAAGTCTTCTCAAATCAAATTTGGATGGAACTTTTAATACTAGTATGCCATATCTGTCCATATAATGTAAAACCAAATCACCTACAGAACTGCCAGCAATTACAACTCTAACTCCAGAAGCATGAAGCTCTTTCACAATTTGTTCTAATTGATCTTCTTCACCTTTACTAAAATCTAACATTTCTTTGGCATTATGTAATAATACGGTCCCCTTAGTTTCTGTAGTAGAGATATCAATAGGAGCAGTGAAAACTGCAACCTTAGATCTTTCTGTAATCTGCTTTACTTGTCCCTCTGGTTCTCTTGGAAAAACCATACCTTTAACAACATATGAACTATCTAAAGAAGCACCAAGAACTTTAACAATTCTAATACTGTCAACATTAAAATTCTTTAGAATGCCACCCTTTTCACTAGAAGTCTTTCTTGGTAAGACATTGGTGATAGCTTCTATTACTAGATCAGATAATAATTCTTCCTGTCCATATTGCTTAGATGCTAACACCGGCTTAATAATTTTCTTTAAACTTTCAGCATTATAAAAATCTTCAATTTCATCAATAGTTAATTTGTCTTCCAAATACTTTAATGCATAGGTATTAGCCATATTATATCCTTGAATAATTTCAGTTGGGCTTAAACCTAAAGTTACTAATTTTTGAGCTTGAATTAGAAATTCACCTGCTAGAATGATAACCAAAGTAGTTTGATCTCCCATTTCTAATTCTTGTTGCTCAGATGCCATGATTAATAACTTGACAGCAGGATGAACAACTTCTAATTCTTTTAGCATGGTAGCGGCATCATTGGTTATGAATACTTTTTGCAAATGGTTGACAATAATTTTGTTACGACCACAAGGCCCAATCGATGTTAAAAGCATCGATGAAATCTCCTTACATGCTTCAACATTTCTGTTAACTGCACCATCGGCATTGGAGTAGGTTTGATAGCCTTGCTTGAAGAGGCCAGAAGTTGGGGCTCCCGGTAATTTTAATGACATTCTAAGCAATTATTCTTTTAGTATAGATGGAATTTTAATACTCTTTATGTTAAATGGAGCAAGTCAGTAGTAGTATAATCATGTAGTTCGATATTTCTGATATTTCAATTTTTTTTGCCTCAGCGAGAGAGCTAAGTTATTAACAAGTGAACGAAAAAGAAAAAAAGAGAAAAAAAAATAATTAGAGATTTAGGCCGGGTAAGCTTTTGCTAGCAGTTCGCCTTTTGATTGTTTTCTAATTTTTAATATTTTAATATGTGGTTATTTTAACAAAATTAAGAGAGCTCAATATTAAAATAGTGATTGACAATTTATTCCAGCAAATGATATATACGCAATAATAAGATAAAAGATAACAAAAATAAAAGAAAAAAAAAGAAAAAAAGAAATCACAAAATAGATTGACATCTTCTATTGTATTGGTTAACAGCGATAGCAATTCTATTATACAAAAACTGCTTGGATGAATCATCAGGGATTGCAACAAATGAGCTGGAATTATTACCATTTAGTTTAACCTTTATACCTGATGGTTCTAATACAATGGCTCGAATCTCTTCGAAACCTATTCTCCATTTAACCTCTAGCTTGACAATAGTAACCAACATAATACTATTAAATGTAATGATCAAGACATATTCTCTTCCAGGTAAAACCATATGTGCCAAATATTTCTCACTTTTACTATACTCACCACCATTAACAGTTTTCAACCAATATTGACCTTGCGCTTCACTTTCGGAATAAGTTCTAATTATGCCATCATAACCAATAACTCTAGGTAATCTGACTTTTTCAATAGTATTGCTATCAAATGTAGTAGCTGTGTTTCTAATACCTTCACTAACATTGGACGCCAAGTCAAAAATTCCAATAGCAGTCTTAGTTGGTAAACCTACTATACCTTTGCCTATACCTTTGAAAAAACCTGCAGTACCATCGGTTGAGGCACCTTCAATCGGAGCTAGTGCAATACCGCTAACACCACTTGTGATTGAATCAAAGAAAGAAGAAGCGCCAGATTTGAAACCAACTAAAGCATGTTTAGGCTTATTTCTTCTTAAATTGTATAATCTTCTTTGCTGGTAATCTTCATCCATAGTGGCCATTGATAACCCCTTAGCAACTGATCCTGTAAATCTTGAAAATGAATCACTAAATCCAAAAACTGATTTCTTCAAAAAACTTAATCCACCTTTAGCAAGATCAATTCCTAACTCTTGTGGTCTATCATTCATAATCAACCCCTGATAAGGTTCATAGAAAATATCCATCACACCGGAACTTATATTATTGAAAAGACCTACCGGGTTACCTAGAAAGTCAGCAGATCCTAAAATCTTATGAACCTGAAAAAGAAAATCTTGACTGTAATGCGTTTGTATAGAATTAAGAAGGATTGGTATTGGAACTCTAATATTCTCAATGAACAATGCATTCAATTTAATAGGGGCATCACTAACATTACCAACAGCCATTGTTAATATATTAAAAAAGAACATTAACGCATTTTGCGAGTCAGTCTTATTTTCACTTGTGGCATTTACCCGGTCCGTTCTCATAAATGAAAGATTCAACTGAGTAGGCTGTAAATGAAGTGCTTCAAAATATATGTCTTGGCCAGCAGTAACATTTGTTGGCTCCGGTAATTCAATTACTTCTTCACACAACACATCCTTCTTTTTATCTTCAATAGCAAAAGGAAACTTGGAGAATTCCAAAACGGTAAATAGGAAATCTTCATCAATGTCAATTGTAAGTTCTTGAAGTAATAATGTCATATACTTAATATATAAGACTCCATGACTATCATCTTTAACGCGGCTTACAGAAAAATGGAACGTTGGATGAGACTCAATTTCCCGGCCGCTTTGTGGAACTATAGTTGGATACATAACAATTGGATATGTACCTCCAAATAATTGGTTATCAATTTGGATCCATTTCAAATTCCAGATTATTGTTTGGTAAATATCTGATTCATTGTATTTGAATTCTAACCCATTAAAAGTGATATAGCATAGTTCCTGCATATCTGCTGTAATCAATGAAATACCTAAACCCTTAAAGTTGACTACGACACGTGTAGAGTACTTCTCATCATCCATAGAAGAATCACCAACCGCATCATTATTGCTTTGCACAGTATCTCTATTAGAAATGTTGTCTATCTCAGAATCACTTATGACTAGAGCTTGAGTTGGACCATCGGCTACAATATTAATATCAACAGCTGTTTTTCCCATGTTTTTTGTTTCTGGCAATTGCATAACTCCCAAATTACCAATCTCAGCAAGTTGAATACTTTTATCAACCCCATGCGATCTTAAAATAAGCTCTTTGATAGCACCTGCAGGATAATCCCATGTATACGGCATTACACTTTTGGCAGGGATTTTATAAAAGATAGCTTTAAATGAATCTCTTTTTATTGGATCTCCATTTTCATCAATATAAGGATTACTTTGATAGAATACAAACTCGGAGCTACTGAAATTTCTAATTGAAAATGGCCAATGGTTTGCGGCATCTTCAATACGCACAAATAAAGTGGCATTTTCTAACAAAACAACTATCTTCAATAGCACATGCCCCGAGTTTTGTTTTAATAACTTTAGGTGGACTTCCCCAATATCATTAATACTAAAAGGCGATGACCATTTAGAAGTGTTTCCCAAAAATTTAAGCCTTAATTCTTTCTCATCACCAAAACAAGTTTCATTCAATGGAATAGATTCTTTAGGCTTTATAAATAATGACTTCACTGAACCTATTTCATTAATGTTGAGCTCTTCATTCAAATCATTAGTAATAATAAATCTTGGGGATATGGTAACAACTTTTGTATTCAAATATTTTCCTTCACCCTCTTTGATATCAACACCGACATTTATCTCAGACCCTTTGTCATGAACGTTCATAGATAAATCAAAGAATTGACCGATAGCATCTAAACTGAATGCTCGACTCCAATCAGAATCTCCAACGCTTAAAAATGCTCTGTTTTTTCTATCACCATCATTTTCAAAAGAAAACATCTTAGGCTGTGACGATTTCATTTTCGAAGGATCTTCCAAGGTTGATCCAGATGTCGAGTTCAAAACATTGTACTTTTCACCAAGAGTTAAATCTTGACCGGTTCTGTTCAAAATAATATATGGAGAGTAAATAGAGATTTTTAAGCCTGTATAGTTGTTATCTTTGATATTACTATATTCGATATTAAGACTCATTTTCTGATTATCAGCATGAACTAAGTTCAATTTAGAGTCTGTAGGAAATACACTATCATTAGGAGTATTAATTATAGAAAATTCCGACTTTTTGAATCCACAGTTCAACGGCTCGACACTCAATAGCAAAAGATGTGTGGTATCAATAAAATGAACATTTGACGAACTACCTTTATTGAGATCAACAGTCCAGGATCTTTTAATATTTTTATCATAAATTTGATATTTCATGTTGTATGGAAGCAAGTTCTCGATTTGCAAAGGAGCGGATATGACAATTTCAAGATGAGGATAAAGTTTTTTGATGATTCCAGGACGTTTCTTAGCACTAACATGAAAATAAAACGAAGAATTTTGACTAACATTAGTAGATGTGCACTCCAATGTCATTGAAGAATCATATAATTTTTTCCAATATACCCTGGATGATGACCATCTGAATAAGTTATTTCCTATTTTTGGTCGTACAGCAATTGCATCTGAGTAAACACGATCAATAGGGATAGCAAACAGCTCACCAGCATCAACATCATGCGATTCATTAACATCATTTTGCAGTGAAAGACCAAAACCGACAGAAATGGCGACACCGGTTGTATTAACTACGGTAACGGTAGATTTTAAGACTATTTGCTTCACATTTTCCTTTGTTAATTCAATTGAGCACGCGAGTCTATTATGAACTCCTTGAATAGGGGGAACCATCATAAATAGCTCTTCACCTTCACCAATCAAAGATATTGGTTCGATGTATTTATACGGTGAATCTATCAATTCAACTCCAATTGAGCCTTTGTTGTTGTCGACATCTAAATTTTCTCTAACAACTGTCCAATCCTCGAATTCCCAAGGACTATTTTCATTTTGTTTGATAGTTTTCATCTTTAATCTTTTATTCTTGTTTCCTGTATCAATCCAAACATTTATGTCGTAACCAGTTTGATTCAATATAGTGTAAGGACTCATGGCACCACGTGGAGCAATATTAGTATCTGACGAAACTAAAGAATACATTTGTGATAATAATGTAATACTTCTTGATGATAAAGTAACTTCAGAAACATCCCTGGATATGATATCAACATTAAAAGTATCATCCTTAATTTTTTGGTTTTTGGAAACATGCAATGAAACTTTCCAAGGTTCAATAAGCGGTTCCCAAGAAGATCTTGCATAGTTGAATATATTTACGAATGACTCAATATCTGTATTAAGGTCGAAATTAGTTGACCAGTTGTCGGCTTCAACATCAAAAGGCTTAATATTCATATCCAAAACAGGTAACTCATGAACATCGCCAAGTATAACAAGTCTAAAACCTTTGAAATCTGCGTTTAACTTTTCAATTTTGAAAATTGGTTCAACTTCTTGTGCTGATCTTTCAGAAACACCAGAAAAATCTGAATGAAACGAAGCGCTTGATATCTTGTTTGTAATCTTCTTTCGAAACTCTTTCGTAAAAACGGTATATCCAGAATTTTCTGACTCTTTAGCAGTATTATCAGATTTATCACTAACACCAGATAATTCGTATGCTTTGTTGATAATATTCAAGACAAGCCTTATGTCACTCACAGAAACTCTTAAGAGTAATGATTCAACAGAAATTTTAACTTTAGAAACAACTTTATTGGATGTAGAATTTCTGTCATCGTAAGAGAAATAACCAGAAAAGTCATTAATAAGACGCAATTTGCTATTATCAAAGTCATTCATCCGACACAAAAACATACCAACTCGGTTAGCATTCATATCAATAATGTTCTTACTAGATAACGTAAGCTGTTCTAATTTGAATACAATAGCTTCCGAATCTTTCTTTGTTGGATCTGCAATCAATATAACAGAAAAGTCAACAACATTAATCGAATAAGAGAATTTTCTTTGAGATACCGGAATATCATTTTTAGCGTCAGATTCTATAATTGCATTTTCAGAAACACTTTCTGGTTGTTCCTCAATGACACTAAGTTTCGAACCCAGAGACTGAATTCTTTTTTCATCATCATTGATACCAACTCCCTTGAAAACATAATCTTTTAAAGCAAATAAATAATCAAGAGCTAAGATCATCTTTGGACTATCTACGGTTAATAACAAACTTAAATCTTTATCAGTATTATTCCCTTCAGTAAAAATCTTGCACATGAACTGATATTTGTCTTCATCAATTGGAGGAATAATTTCTGTGAACACATTATCTTTATCGATTCGGATATCTTCAACAGTAAAAGAGCGGACACATAAAATAGACTCGTAATGAGTGTTTTCTTTCAATTTGAAATTGATGGATATTTCATTCAACGAAAATCTGGACAACCTAGACTTTGCAAGTTCAGCAATTTGCTTTACAGCTTTGGTATCATTGTAGATTGATAAACTTAATTTACCAACATTGAATTTTAAATTAACTTTTAAATGATCCTCCTCGTACAAGCCACCTGTATTCTTACTGTTTTGGAAAAGTTCAGCAGAACTCTTTGCTAATGTACTATCTTTGGATACTTTCGGTAAAATGGTAATTGAGGCATCTATTGCTTCTTGTTCAGTTTTTTTCAAGAGTTCTAATTCTGGATTAAATTGAAAAACTGTTGGAACTGTTTGCATCAATTTTACTAAATATTCAAGCTGGAATTCAGTAAGTTTCATTTCTGTATCACTCATAGTCACATTGATTATATTAGATGATCTTTTTTCATTCAATTTTGGATCTGTGTAACCATTATCAATATCAAATTTCATATCAATTCCATCAATAATCTTCAAAAATTGCTTTTCTTTGCCAAGATGAAATTCTGAGGTAAGCTGTGTAGAACTAAGACTTGCTGCAACTTTGCTTAAAATAGCTCCGTTAGCATCGATAGACCTCTCAAAACTATTAGAAGCTTTGAATTCACCTAAATATACAGTTATAGCATCATAATCTACTAAGCTACCTTCCTGTAGTCTTGGAAACACAATAATCGGAGTTTTGACCAAAATATCGTAATTCATTTTATTGTCGTTTTTGAATGCAAGTTCAACGTCACTTATTTTGTTATAATTAGAATCCCTTGCAGAATCAAACAATCCCTTCATTGCCATGAAATTAGTTAAGTACCCTAATACTTTGCGTATAGGTTCTTCAATTAAATTGATTCTCATGGAACCGGTCTTAAACTGAACTTTAGAGCCATATACATTTTTATTTGTGGTTGGGTCATAGGTTTCATACGTGACTTCAGCAGAATCATTATCATCAATACTGACAAGTTTCCTAGTAATCGAATCTCTAGGAGACCCCTCATTAACTTCATCGTGTAATGTCAAAGCACCTAGCTTGAAATGTACTTTCATAGTCTCAGGGAGCATTAAAACATTCAATTCACCACTGCTCAACTGCAATGTTGCAAATTTAATCTGTTCATGGAGTAAAATGACAATAATACGTTCAAGTCCAATCGTAACGTTAATCATCTGAGGAGCATCTTCAGTATTAGCTTCAGTGTTATGACGAAGGAGATCTGCCGGAGTTTCCTCCATATTCGGATTTGTGAATGTTGTCATTATGAATGTATAAATCATAAGTAAATTCTTTCGATTTATGATACCTTTGACGGCTGCGACATCAAGCTTGATATTTTGGTCATAAAGTTCAATTGGCTCATCATTTATTTCCACAATTCTTTGTGTTCGCTTATACTTAATCTTAACCAAATCTGTCTTTTTATTTTGTTCATCGTTTTTAGTGAAGTTATTTGAGGAAATAATTTTCTTAAATTCTGAAGAACCTCCCAAATCAATTCTATCAATAATATTGATATCAGATAAGATGACATCAACATCCATATTATTCTTAGTTTTTGAGAAAACCATATCAAAATTTTCACAGATTAAGTCTACCATAGGTATAGGAGTATTAAAGGGAGAGCTGACACACTTCAATAACGTCAAACTAAGCCGAGAAATTTTGAAATCAAAGTCAAAAACATGTTGCTTATCGGCAAGTTCATTATCAAAATTTTGAGATTTCTTTTCATTCGACAAGGATCTATTATTACTAGATACAGATACAGGAGGCAGTTCTTTGTTTTTCCCCAGATAAGCTTGCGCACTATCGATATCATTGATGTCGACACTACCTTCGCTTGCACTTATGTAAGATAGAGCATCACTAAATTCTGCATTATCCTGGAGCATGTCTATGAGTGAATCATCATCTGAATCGTTATCTGTATCAGTATTGATATCCGTGTCACCGAATTCACTTTCAAGTGCAGCAGACTCCGTGAAATCTGGTATAAGTTTTCCAAATAATTCTAAAATCACCTTATACTGATAATCGGACATCTTTGCTTTGATTGATGGAACATTACCTGAGACTTTAAATCTAGGTAAAGTATAAGCACGCGGAAGTATAGAAACATGCAATAAAAAGTCCGTATTGAAATGATTCATTATCAACGCAGGAGACAGTTCTGGATCTCCATTATAATCATCAATATGCAATTGCTTAATAACAGATTTCATGTTAGGGCCAATCAAAATTTGAGCATCGTGTAAGTGCAAATTGAATTTATCATACATCAATTCATTGAGTTTATTCCAATCACCCGCACTGAATTCTGAATTTGGTTTTTTCTTTAATTCATCAGCTTTTGCTTTGTCAATCAAATTACTGATAACGCTAATATGACCAGCATCAATAATTCCGCATGGAGATTGAACATCTTCGGGATCTAATGGTAAGATAATCAAAGGAGCTTGCAAATCTAATTGGGTATTTAATGTTTTATGTTCTGCTAAAGCATATTCTAAACCCAACTTAGTTTGATTAGTAAAACCTTCCATAGTTGCTTCAGCAGCATTCATTATAGCACTTATAGTATCCTGGTGATGTTTTGGCGGAGTAAAGAATTTCACAATCTTTTCCACATAACTTGCATGGTAAAAAATCGTCATACTTTTTAATTTGGCTATCAATTTTGAATCAGCGCTCTCATCCAAAGGATTTGTTTCAAATGAAAATTGGAAAAATGGTTCTACCGGTAATGAATCAGTGTCCGATGATGATCCCAGGTCATTAGAGTCATCATGAAAATTTTGTTGCATTGGCTTAATATTCACAATGTGTTTGTATAACGATTTGCTATCTTCCGAATCTTCAACTTTTAGCTCTTTCATCGTGAATTTGGAAAGGATAGAATCTGGACGCTCGAAGAATTGGAAATTACATCCTTCCCAAGCTATTTCGGATATATTCTTAGTTCTATTTTTAATTTCGAAAGAACCCTTTTCTAAGGAAACCAACATCTTCATTTTGACTCTATCTTTAGGTATATCTATTGCGTCTTTCAAAGCCTGGTTCTCATCAAATTCGATGGCAGCAAATAACTCATTTTTCTGATCATCTGTCATCACCAAATCTTGATTATTATTATCTGAAGATGACCGATCAGTTTCCGAATTACCGGCTTCAGGAGATACTGCATTACTATTTCCCCACCAACTACCAAACCACCCCTGATTCGCAGAGGATTGTTGAATATCATTATTACCCTCATTGTTACCCTGCTTGACAGTTGCTTCGGCATTATCATCCTCAGAATTAGTGTTTTCTTTAGATTCATCTGAATTTTCAGGAGAAACCGTAGTTACATTCTTTGATAAAATTCTGTCTTTACGAACTTGGGCTCTAGCAATAGATCTATAGAATTTAATATCTTCATATGAGATTTCATCTTCCAAATAATCTAAATTAACCAATGTGTCCTTATCAATCACTACACCATTAGATTCATCAAGTAACTTCAATCTAAAATATTTAATGTAAGCTTTTCTTTGATCTCTTCTTTTCTTGAAATAATCCCATGACCATTTATAATTTTTGTCATGTATTTCATTCAACACTACTGTTGCAACATACTTAAACCATGCTCTCGGGTCAGATTTCGGTGTCACATCTTTTGGAGGTCTAAATTTCTTGAATTTAAAGGTCTTTGCATAAAATCGATAATTAGAAGCAGTATTTAAGATGTCTCTGTACTGCTCAGATTGTAAGATCATAGCAAATTCTCTGAAGCTTAACTCAGATAAGATATGCGGATCTGTCTCTGTGGTTCCTAGCTTATTGACTGTGATTTTGCCGCAGCCACTAACAGGTTTCAAAAGAAAGTTGTTATGTTTGAAAATAGAAGAAGACTCTATGTCATCAGTTTCCTTGGCAATTAGGGATTTGAACTTTTCAATTAAAGCTTCTTCATCAAACTCTTCACCTGCTTTTACAAATGATGTTGCAGAACTATTGAAATAGCAACTTAATGATTTCAAAGTCAAGAGCTTTCTAGCAAATGAATCTGAAAGAGAGACAAAACTCTCAATCCAGTCACCGTCAGCTGACACCGCAGATAGCTCATCCAAAGTAAAGCCAAAAGAGTAAGGAATCTCTGTGAAAACAGAAGAATCCTCGTATCTCAAATGTATGTTCTTAATTGTGATTTGCAAGTTATCCACAATTTTTGTAATCAAACTTTCAGTGAAGCTCTCCTGTTTTTTGGATTGATCTTCGGAGAGTTGATTCTGGCCATTATTCATAGAGCTCAATTTATGCTTGTTTTCCTCTATCAAATTTAGGTCTTGGATTCTTTGCCTTTTTAATGCCAATTCACGTTCTTTGATTTTTTCTTCATCATATTCATTCATAATCATAGGAGCGGCTAAAAGATAAACATCTTCGATTATTACCTTAACGGGCTTTGCCCTCAAGTTTGCCCATGGGATCTGAAGAGTCAATTGTCCCAAAAATCCGTAACGGACGTCAATTGGAAGCTCTAGTTTATCCAATGATTCTTTTTTCAACTTTAAATTCTTCAAAGTAACATCACCAGACCATATACCGATATTTAATTGTTTTGGATCAAAATTTTCCACATAATTACCCTAGAATTGAATTGCGCGTTAGTATTTGCAACTACCTCATAATAATATGACAATATTTTGGTACTTACTAATGTCCTATTAAGCAAACCTGCAACTAAGGACTCAAGCATTTTTTATTCTTATAAACTATTACTAATATTTTTCTGATATATCAGTAAAGTAATCTGTCTTTATAACAATTGTGTGTATCAAACGTACAGTTATTCTAGGAATGCTTTATTCTACATTTTACTGATTATTGCTATCCCAAGTGCGGATCTCCTCGTATCAATCCTACACTTTAAAAGACACGAAGAAAAAGACTATGCCAAAGTAAACTAAAAAGCGCAGTGATGAATCCAGGTGCGCATAACATACAGGACCTAGCAGGTAAATTTCAACATGCAGGTAGCCAAAAGGTAAAGGAAAAAGAAAAGCGGATAAAGATGCTTTCACTTTCGCACGGCTTTATAGTACTTTCTACAAATATGATCATTTCCATCATCGCTGTGTTGTATACTATATCCACATATTTTTTTGAGAAACTATAGGGGTGCTGCAAATAATAGTAGAATATCAATATCTACGGAACTTGTATTGTAGGCAGCTATATATAGCAAGTATGTATCCCACTTATTATCCATTTCTATTTCTTGTTTTTCTTCTGTACTTTCATATATTTCTATTTTAAAAAAGGTACACATACACTCAAACATATCGTATCATGAAAATATACAACTTTATTCTTCCATTATTTATCGTCTGCAATACTGCATTCGCCATTCCGGTAAAAGAAAAAAGAGCATATAATGGTATATTTGGACAGTTCTGCGAGGCAGCTGTTAAAAGATTTGCCAAATTTGGTCAATGTCTTGAACAAATTCCCGAGTTTCAACAATTTTCAGAAAGCTTCTGGTATCAGGCAGCCAAAAAAGAACTCTGTGGTGATGATGTAGAGTTTCAAATGAAGTTTTCTGCAAGAAAGGACTTCTTAATGAAAACTAACAATAATTCAAGCAACACGACCAGTTTCGATGCTTATGAATTGCTTCAAAGACCACAGAACGATAACACGTCAGAGCTTGAAGCACAGTATTTGTTTGACATCAAACAGGAACTAAAGCGTCAAACCACTTCAAGCAAGATCCATTTACAGAAGTTGATGGTTCAAGATAGCGCTATACCTCATCTTACCAAAACAGCCACCATAAATCAAAAGAATGCAACGGAGACAGTGACTGAAAATTTTCAGAACGAGATTACCCTGACTGTAACAGCTATCCCATTTTCGCCAAAGGTTTTGACAGTAACACTGATGATTCCGACTGTTGTTGGAGTTACAAAAACAGACAATACTCTGGACCTGGATTCAACTCCACTGTTACAGGCAAACTTTGGCAAGATTCAATGCATGAATCTTTGTGATGTTATTCAGTCTGCTTCAGATGATGTTAAAGAATGTTGGGCTAATATTAGTCTAACCGTCTTATATGGGGTGTGCGAGATTGGATGCCTTTACTATTTTACTGAATGAATAATGTATTTCAAAAAAACTTTTTTTATTGGTTTTTTATTTTCTTCTTCACTTACATTCTACTATTACTATCTTAGGGAGAACTCTTTTTTATTGGTAGTTTATGTCTCTTTTTCATATATATTATTAATACTGTCTTTTTTGTCTAATATTAATTAAACAAAATCATCTTATTAAAAATTCATTCAAAATCGTGTTTATCATATCCATAGTCATTCGAAAATGGAATCCTCTGCCTAAAGTGTCTCTTGACTTTGTAGTTAAATAAATGTGCCAGCTATATTTATATTTTTGATAAGAATTTCTTACAAGAAAAATGACTAAGATGAAAGCCCCATGCAATGAGAAAAAATGCGTGCATGCGGCAATTTGCGCATTTTTCAACATGCAGTCTCTGGAATTTTCAATATTCAAAAAAAAAAAAAAAAAAAAAAAGTATATAAAGTCTACTCCCAGAACCCTTTTTTGTAATATTTGAAAAACCATCAATATATTCTGAATCCAGTAATATTAGTAACACCTAGAAAAATTCATTGTTTTTTTAACTATTAACAGCCTACTATTTATTATTATGTTGCTTTCAACTTTTTTTCAATTATTAATGCTTGTCGCATTAGCAAAGGCCGCTGCTATTAATAATATGCTTTATCAGCAGAACCTTTATTCTTCACCATCAGTTGAAGCTAGTGATGTTTATGCTTCAGGAGAAATTACCCAACCTGACTTTGGTGTTTCTGCAGAGGAATTACTTAGAAATTTAACTGCTGGGTTGAATCAAATTAAACAAATTGCACCTTCTCAGTCAATAATTGACCAAATTAGCAACTCTTCAATGGGAGGGTTCGCAGAAGAAATTTTTAAGACTTATGCAGGTGTCTTCGGTCAAATGTGCGATGTTACATTGCATAAGTTTTCAAAATTAGGAGATTGTATCTCACAAACAGACCAATTCAAAAAATTAAATTCCACTTTTTGGTATCAGGCCGCTAAGTATGAGCTATGTGGCTACCCGTTCCAATATGAAGAAAAACCTGCATATTCTAACGGGACTGCTGTTGAAACCAAGAAGACTCCCCAAGGAGAAGTTGGAATTGTTCCTGTCATTGGTGAAAATTCAACAAATACTACTGACGCTATTGCTGTCACTCCAAAGATTGTAACTTCCCTTATTCAGTATCCACCAACCAAGCTTCAAGAGTCTTCAGTTATTGATCCTGCTTTGGTTTCCAATTATCTATACTTTATCAATAAACAATCCGATTCAGGGAAAAATTCGACTCAAATCAATAAACAATACGTTACTAGTATTGGGAAGAGATACAACCTTCCTGAATTGGACAAGAGAGATTTGAGCTCTATTATTGGCGCTATTGGTAGTGGTATTGGTGGGGCTCTTAAAATCCCTTCTGCTACTTGTTTTGCACTTTGCGATACTTTGAGACTTGGGTCTAACTATGTTGAAAAATGTTGGCAAAATGCTGGTCTTACTG
The DNA here is from genome assembly GCA_010994365.1 of Saccharomycopsis schoenii. Taxonomy (NCBI): domain Eukaryota; kingdom Fungi; phylum Ascomycota; class Saccharomycetes; order Ascoideales; family Saccharomycopsidaceae; genus Saccharomycopsis; species Saccharomycopsis schoenii. Next base: position 247,996 of record JNFU01000016.1, on the reverse strand, counting down.
TTGCTTTTGCAGTTTGTGAGGCTGGATGTTATTATGGACTTCTCTAGATAGATTCAATACTTTCATATTTTTTTTTTTCATATTTTCTTTTTGTTCTTCTGCATATTACTCGATTTTTGAAAAATGCTTGCAGATTGTATTATAGCTACCCGTCATATTAGTTGCAATCATCCTTATAGGTTTAGTCATTTCTTCTTTAGCATTCAACATTTTCTTCCTTAGCATTTAATAATATTATTAATATTCATTTAGCATTTAATGCTATCATTAATTTTTAGTTTAGTATTTAAGATTATTGTTTCTAACATAGCCTTGCAATATTCTTTAATAATTCAAAATTATATTCAGTTAAAAAAATTAAGCTGTATATCGCCTATAACCAATATAAGTTCACATTTTTATCACTGATAACCCCAAAATTAGGAAGTATATTAGGTTGAGTTTTGAGACTAAAATATATTATACGGTATTACTTTTGATATATTTATTTAAAAGTTGGCTAGTGTTTTCACATTCATTGTTTTCCATTAGGAAAAAAAAATGAATCAGTAAAAGTTCAAGAAGACGCTAAATTCATTTTGCGTGGTTTGCCCATAGAGTTATGATTATTGTTTTGAACTAGCGTAGATTCTAGCAAACATTACAAAAAAAAATACAAGTAATCAATATCTACGACTACTTATTCATTTTAATATTTTTGTAAAATAATGTCAGCAGTTTTCAAAATGATTTCCTTCAGGTTTGGAAAGATATATGATTAATTTGCCATTCAGATGCCTATTACTTTTCTCATCTTTATAAAATGATTGCAACACAATTTGCTTTGTAACAGCAATTTTTCGGTAGGGTTTGAAGAGCCGCTATTCTGAATATTGTGTTTTCCACAATTAACCACCATGAATATTTTGTTTCATTTCATAATTCCATACAGATCTAACTTCCATTATTTCCAAACCTCAAATAAGCTTTTAAAATAAACTGGCTCATTAAAAATCTCAGTCAACCCTGCGTCTTAAGAAAAGCTTCATTCTGAAACACCCTGTTTGTGACAATTAAACCAGTATTGTAACCAGCCCGCTATTATTCTATACCAATATCATTTTTTGAAAAGTTTGCTTGACCCAATTTCATCTCTTCTTAATTGATACCTTAAATTTTCTGCTAGTTCTTCATCAATCATACCATCTACACTATACCAGAGATAATAGTTTGGAATTTTATGGCCATGCAGAATAATAAGTTCCATTTTCTGATAAACTTCTTTTTGATCACTGAAACTGTTTTTAATTAATTGAACGTATCTTTTTGGGATATCTTGAATTCTTATCGTTATAGTAGCGTATTTAATAGTAGGTTCCTCTGAAATATCTGTATCTTCTAGTTCTCTATCTGACTCATTTTCCAAATCTAATACCGCTTGAGTTGTATCGTTCAATTTTCTACTTTTCCGTGGATTAAACCTCTTAACTTTTCTTTTTTTTCTGGAAGGTTGCTTCGTAATCAGTTTAACGTCTGTATTTTCTTTCACAAAAGCTTTATCTATGTCCTTCATCTTAACATCTTCTGAAACGTTTAATTGAGGATTGGAAATGTTTTCCACACATGCAAATGACTCCTCACCGGCATCCATCTTTGTGCCAAGTGTTTGTTCTTGTGTAGCTTTATTTTCTTGTAACTTAAGTTTCTCTTTTTCTTCTTCTTGTAACTTAAGTTTTTCTTTTTCTTCTTGCTTCCTTAACTCTTCCGCCTTGAAAGATGCCCACATTTCATCAAAAAGACTTTCAGATTCTTTATCAACAACTTTTATATATGATATGATTAGTTTATTCGACTCTTGAAAGTATTCAAAGATGGAATCTTTAGGTAATCTAAATCTTTCAGCTGGATTTTCATTAAACTCAAAAACCAAATCAGCATTAAACAAGTACTTCTCTTGGAATGCAGTCAATTTCTCAACTTTGGGTTTCGGTTCCTTTTTCACGGTATTAGCAGTACCGTTCTTATGTTTCACACCACTTGCTTTTGACTTAACATATTTTGAATCCTTTAAGATCCCTGCAGTTTTATCGCGTAACGCGGTTTTCATATCATCTGTCTTTTCATCGCTAGAGTCTTTTATGTTAATGTTTTTATCCAGTTTAGAAACATCTTTAGAATTCTTGAGCTTTGGCTTCTTTGGCTTCTTTGGCTCTTTTGGCTTCTTAGGTTCTTTAGGCTTTTTTGGTTTTTTAGGTTCTTTAGGTTCCTTAGGCTTCTTGGGTTCCTTTGGTTTTTTTAATTCTTTAGGCTTTTTGGCCTCCTTAGGCTTTCTAGGTTTCTTGGGCTTAGTCGGATCTTTGGGTTTGCTCGAATTCTGTTCTAGGGACTCCCTTGTTTCATTCAACTCTTTTTGATTTTCATTATCTTTTGAATCAGTCGAATCCTTTGGATTTACTGACTCTTGGAGCTTTTTCCTATCTTTTTGAGCTTTGAGTTGTTTATCAGCTTTCTTTTTAATTCGTTTCATTTTAGCTTCATGTTTAAAATAAATCTTAGGATCGTCTATCTGCAATTTTCCCATCTCTCGAGCTCTTCTAATATATTCCTGGAACTCTTTTATTTGAGTTGCAGAAGATTTTCCCAGGGCTACAATTTTCATCAAGCCATCTAAATGTTTATCTACCCTAGCAATGGAATTCAAATTGCGGATCATAATGGTATTTTCCGGACTCAGCATCAAGTTGCTATTAGTGGCTGGATTTTGTGTTTTGGGAAACGTAGTCCTCTTGGTAGCGGGGGCAGAAATAGTAGCACTGCTATTGTTGTTTAATTCTTCTTTTTTAACTCCACTATCAGATTTAGTTACGGAGCTAGGAGATTCAGTAGATGATGGTACTGTTTTATCAGAATTAGATTGATTAGATATTATTGTCTCTGAATCCTTGCCTGCTGCATTCGAACTATCATTAACTGTGATCTTTGCACAGCTTTCTGACTCTATAATATCCTTTTCAGCTATATTTGATCTTGATGTTTTTGTATCTAATTCACTGGCATGCTTTTCGCACGGTGTTATTATTTTTATTTCGTCAGTAACTGTATTTTTTGTTGGATCTGAAGCAGCTTTCAGCACATCAATATCACCATTGATACTCTCAGAGTTAGTCTTTTGATTTGCCTCTAAGGAGGCCGGTTCTTTTGATTCTTTCATCATTACGTCTTCTTTATCAGACTTATACTTGTAGTTTTGAACTTTGCTATTTGGATTTTCTGTCACCCGAGCAGAACCCAGTGGAGTGATATTAAGTTTGGAATTTGAAATTCTCGTGGCTGCTTCAATTGAAGCTGACTTACTTTCAGGCTCTGGTGAAGCATATTGAAGATTGGCAGATATCTGGCTTGAAATTTTAGTATCTGGTGAATCAAATCGATTTGCGTCTGTGGACGCAGTCTTTAAATTAGAATTTTTACTAAAGATAACCTTGTCTGATTCAGCTTCTGAGTTGATTCCTTTGCCTGTTTCTATATCCTTATGGAAATTACCTACTTTATCAATAGTTTCTGATGCCAATTTTGCAGTAGGTTCTCTAGTTTCTTTATTGCTCGGAGCTACCCTGACGTTAATACCCTTGACATTTCTTTCCAAGCTAATAGAACTATCTACAACTGTAGTGCTGCTTTCAATAGTAATACCGCTTAAAATTATAGGATCTTTGGGAAGCTTGCATGCACTGGATTTTCCACCTGAGTCACTGTTTATTTCTTCATCTTCAGGAATATTACCACCATCACTAACCAGTAACATTACCAATTTGTCTTTGCTACTAGCTTGTGGAACATCAATGCCAAAAATTTCATCAGTCCCTTTTTCACAAGGCGGCGCATAATTTCCATCCTTTTCAGAAAACTCAGAGCTTATTTTCTTTTCTAATCTATTGTTTTCTTTTGGATCGTCAGTTTGGATATTTTCATTAGAGCACGGGCCATAACTTATGGTTTTATTCAGTTGTGCTTCTTTATTTACAAAGGAGTCAGACATAGTTTCTTTCTGGCCGTTCAATACATCACAATGCCTTACAGATTCAAAATCACTATCAGTCTCTTTAAATAAAGAATTTGGTGTTTCAATAATTTTGGTAGAATCATTATTTGGAATTGTGGATTTAGCTGTATCGGCCTTTTCAAAAATTTCTTCAGTCTTAGCTTCCTGTCCAATTTTTTGATCTTCAACTAGATTAGAATTCGCATTATTATCTTTAAATTCCTTTAATTTTGCTTTCTTAACCTTCTCTTCGTCCTCCTTTTGGAGCCTCTTTTGTTCTCTTAATTTCTTTTTAGTTTGTATCATTTCTTCGTGTTTTTTTTCAATTTCATCATTTTTCAAAATAAATAGCTTGATAGTAAAGGTATGTGGACCCGCACCCATTGTGCACTCACAGAGTTTGTTCATCTTATCACGTATATTGGATACTCTTTTACCCTCATATTTGACTGCTGGCACCATGGGATCATCAATTTTGTGATTTTGCGCTTGTCTTTCTTGTTGTTTTGACCAGTATAATTCAAAAAAGGAATACCCATTTATCCAATTCTTCCGAGATAATTTTAAGCTAGTATATAAAATTGCACTGTCTTTTATCAGAAGTGGTCTCTTGATACGATTGTATATAGGACGAGACTCTGACATTGGGATCTGTATTTGTTCATTGTTAACATTGAAAACCTGAAATGGTCTGGTTGGCCTACCAGAAGCATGCTCATTTAATTGGGGAGCTGATTCTTTATCAACTGCATTAATACAGGGCTGTACATCATCATATCTTTCATGATTTTCTTTAACTTCCTGTTTCACAATATTAACAGGATTCTCTTGTTGCGTATGTGATCTTAATCTTCGACTGCGTCTTACTCCTGACAGGGACATTATGTAAACTAAACTTGTAAATTTATCTAATTAAAACAAGTATATATGTTGAATAATATTTGAACCAATACGATAGGATAAGTTCATCGATTTTTATTTGAACTTTTCAAGTCAAATTACATGATTGTTTGTTATTAATGCTTCGTATTTTTTTTTTTTTTTTCATGCTGCAATATTCCAGGTTTGATTTTCAAGCAATCAAGGTTGCCATCGAAAGACATCAAGTTAATTTACATAGGAGCCATGGTGAACAAATAGTTGATATGTTTATTAGGATACAACTGAATAACATAATATATTAATGTATAATTCAGATAACTAAAGAAAAATTCTAAAAATTTGATATCTAATAAAGAGATGAAACAAACGAATGTAACTGTTTATTAATGGCTTCCAGATCAGAATTCAGTTGATGAATAATATTCTGATGGTATTTAAATAAGCTTCAAGAATTAAGGCATATGTTTTTGGAATCTTCGCATAATAACTCAAACAGTCTGAAGTCGAATTTATTAATATCTTTAATGGGAATTTATTAATTATCTTGAGAGCAGTTAGTGTTATTTCTTTCTCGAGTTAGTTTACGTTTCAAACAGGCAATGTCATTTCAATATAGTATCTGATTATCACAAACCCTCTTAAATTGATCCAAACCGTAAAAAGAAAGTTTGAATGTTTATAATCAATTGATGGAGGTTTTAATTTCTGCAGGTTTATCATCGCTTTCGATACAGACAAATGATATTTTGATCTGCATAGTTAGTGGAAGGTCAACATACTAAAGCAGCAGGAAGAAATGAAATCAAATTCGCTGTTAGCATTATTATCACCGTCTGTATGATTTTGGTCTATGTATCTTTTGATACATCCTATGCAAAGTCCTCTTATTTGACACGATCAACTGCTTTGTTATTTTTAGAATTGCCAGTTTTTTTTTTTTTTGACTTCTGCCTGGTCTTCATTTGACTTCTGCCTGGTCTTCATTTGATGCAGTGACTGATTCTATATGAGACTTGCGAAATACTGTAGTACTACGAAGAACTAGTGTATAAATATAAACTGGTGCAAAGAGGTTTATTCTGTTGAGACGGAGAGCAAATAGAGCTTTCCGATTTCGGAAGTGGTTTTGATATATTCCTCAATTATCTACCAGACGTTCCATTATTATCGGCTTCTGATCTATTTATTATCATTATGAATTTTGTGTCATGTCAGCTGTACTTGCAGGATAATGGTATATAAATGGGTATCGTTGGGATTTTCGGGAATTGTATGAACATTTGTTATGTTTTCACTCACAATACTAATGCTAATCTTTAAGTTAATTACAGTATATGATTTTTTTTTATAATATTGTAACTTCAACTTAAATTATTAATATTGTGGCTTTCAGCGCTGCAATCTTTAATGAGTCAGCTAATGTTTACATTTTAATTTCTTGAATTAGCTATTATCATAATTTTCTCTTTACAAAAAAAATTCAACAATGTAAACTAATATACGTCTTTTGTTTGTTAAGTAGAAGCTCTATTTTTTTTTCTATAAAGCTTGATTTTGCATTCTTAAACGTCCATGGACGAAGAAATTGGTCTACTACAGTATGAGGTTACTTTACCCAGAAGATTTGCGAACCAGAAGTGTGCTGTAATAATGATTGTCGACTCAGAAAGCTGGCAGCAAAGCAAGAGTAAGTCAAGCAGGCTGGAAAACAAAGAGGATCCCACGATCTTGCAATGCTAGGAAAACCGTTTTCTATGGTATTAACCAGAGATAAACACACACTAGTCATTGAGTTACAAATTCCTTGCACAATTTTGTATGTAAACAAGGCTTAAACATATACAGACCTACTTTGGTAGACATGAAGATACTTTGGCTGACCAGAATAACAATTGATGTTGAATGTAGTCTGTAAATTAGGACGGGGTTCACAACCATTACCTGTATTTCATGGCGACTTTGTATTACCCAAAAGGGTAAAAATTGGCAAAAAGAAAAACAAAGAAAATTTTTCGCAGCGTGTGTTTTTTTTTGTTTTGCAAAGTGAAAATCCAAAATCAAAACAAAAATAAACAAAAAAAAAAAAAGAAAACCAGGTAGAATGTGCGAATAGTAAATAAATCTGGTTTGAAGCCCTATCAAATTCTAATATTTTGCATATTTTTGTTTTTGAAAGCACACAAATAAAGAAACGCGTTTCTGAAACACACAGAAAAAAAACATTGATTGATAATAATCGATAGATACCCTTTTGAAATAGTGGGTTCGCAGAATATCCATAAAGTTTAACCGTACCAATACCTTTATTCGTATCAAAAACAGTATTTCATAACCATATACATATACACACATAGCTTCCCGTAATTGATATTAGACTGTCTTCCATTGCAAAGAATGGTTGGCGGCAATAACATTAGTTTTAGTAATAAGAACAGCACAGGTTCTGCTGCGATGAACAAGGATGATAATAAGAATAATAGCAACAACAGCATCGAGCAGCTGGTCCAGAATTGGTCACCGTTCAAAAGCACTGCAACAGCCCATGGATCTTACGAGTCGAGGAAAAACAGCGTGTCTACAATAAGGAACGTCACAAACGAGGATATCCATAATGAGCCACTGCAACAGAATGTGGTCAGTACTGTTAATAGTAATAATGAGAGCAGCGGTAGCAGCGCTTTCCGATCTCTCCCAACAGCAGCAGCTACACACAACATCTTTCTCAATTCCCAAAACCTATCGTCAAATGTACTGTTGCTGTCCCACCAGGCAAGAAAATCCCAAAGAATGGGCACTAGTCAAGCGCCATTCGAAAATAATGCCAACAGCAACAGTACTACTCAAAAGCAAAACAGTATATCAAACTCTTCCTCATGTTATAAATTGGTTCGTCCTTTCCAGGATGCTTTTAATTCAAATAAGTTAAAATTTAAGTCTTCATTACAGAGTAATAACACAATAAGGAAAACTACAAGCTCTACAAATCTACATCTCCCCAGAAAGCCATCTTCCTCGACTTCTACTCATTTCTTAAACACATCTACTTCTTCTTCGAGATTCAAAAAGCTTTCCACTATTCGTCCATCTATGTCCATGTCAGGAGCTTCTAGTACCAATTCTATGTCCTCTTTCAATTTTAATTCAAATAAAACGAATAACAGTAATAATTCGTCATCGAAACCTAAAAACACGGCGTCTACAAGTTTGATAAATAATGGAGATACAAATATTAAAAATGACTCAATATTCTCATTCAACAATAATAACAAGCAACAATCCATATTCAATTTTTCAAATAATAATAGTAATAATAGCAGCAATTCACAAAACATTGGAACCAATCATGGTAAAAATTTCCTTCATAAGAGTAATATCTTTCAGAAGAATCCATATTTTGCAAATAATACGGCTACATCAATATTCTCACAAGAATACACTAATGACAGCAGCAGTAACATGGAAACTAGTCATAGTACCAGTCGTATTTTCAACAGCAATGCTATCAATAATAACCCGTTAGTACCTGATACTCCCTGCAAACAATTACCTTCAAGATTCACATTCTGTTTTAACCCATCTTCCACAGTATCATCCAAATCAACAATATTCAACAGTAACAATATTCCTAATTCAATAGAAAGTTCAAGAAGACTCTTTTCGGCAGGAGCTAATATGTCACCATCTCCATTGAGCACTCACCCAGTGAAAAATGCGCATTCTACGTTAAAGAAGTCATCAAGGTTTTTAAATTTTGATGACAATGTGATCAATCCAAAGAATACTAAAAACAATGGGAATATTGATACTACTCCTGAAACGATTGTAACAGAAGATCATGAAAGCCGATCCATACATGATGAACCACATAATACATATGGTCCGGCCTCACCAATTGTGTCTCCAAGTTCAAGTAATAAGCAAATCAGGGATTATCTTACAAAACAACAACAACAAACTTCTAATTCAACATCAACAACATTCGGTGATAAACTTAATATTGAAAACAATGATTTGGAAAATGATAGTGATGATAGCATTACTAACCTGCGCAGTATTAGTACAAGCAACAGTACATCTTTAAGTAATAGTAATGGTAATATCATTAATAAGAGAAAAAGAAGACAGCAACATATGGATATTGATCAAGAGATGGGTTTCGATGATGTAGATGAGCCTTATCCCCAATCACATACACATGAGATTCCAATAATCACAAGAAGTATTTTTCATTCAAAATCTAGTGGATATGCAAATTCTTTCTTTTCCATCGATGCTGATGATGTCGATGATGATGATTTCGAGTTTGATGATGATGTTCTTGAAGCCGAACAAGATGGCCTTGATGTAGAGATTGAAGACGAATCAAGAAAGCAGTACATTGCTCGTGTCAATACAATGCCTAACTTTGGAGATAAGATCAGTAGTAATAATAATATCATTAAACTGCTAAGGTCTTCGTCTTCCATAGGTGGCGAAGATGCTGCTACCAACAGAAGAAAACGTCATGCTGTGCCAGGTATAAATAATGGATTTGCTAGATCACAGTCTCGTGTCTTTGCTAGACCATCATCATATGTGAGTAACAATAACAGTATGAAGAATAGAATGAGTATTTTTTCCACTACTAGCAACAGCACTGCTACTCAAAGCTTTGGCTTGAATGATGAGAATAACTCTGCGTTGGTTAACATTGATATTGATGACGATTTTGATGATGATGATGATGATATGATAAGATACTATGAAACACCAACCAAACTTTTAGATAGAAGTCATGAGGGGGGTATCTCTCCTTCTCGTGTTAGTTCTTTCAATGACAACCACAATAGCTCCAAAGCTGATGAGTATGCTTCGTTTCTACATCATCAGAAATTGCAGGAAATAGATTCTTCATTTATGCCTAGCAACAGTTTAAATTCCATGACTATGATTGACGAATTTCTTTTCAAGAAATTTAATAGTAGCGGAACTGATATTGGTGATGTCAAATTTACTAGTGAGGGTGAATTCTCGCTAGTTTTTGAAGTTGATTTTGCAAATGGAAAATATGCAATTAAACGAGATAAGAAACAATTCAAAATTAATTCCAAAAGGATTTCAATGTTTCAAAAAGATAGAGAAGCACTGCTTCAGTTCGATAATGAAAGGGATGCAAAGCTTCTTGAATATTTAACAGATGGTAACGAAGCTTTAGTGAACTTTTGTCCAAGTGAAGAAATTGAAATCTTAAATCATTTAAAAAAAAACTCTAAGAAAAATTGTGGTTCAGAATATATTGTTAATTACATTTCCAATATTACAATGAATAATTACAATTATTTGATTATGGAATACTGTGAAAATGGCTCATTGGACCAATTTTTAATAAAGAGCAGTAATTCTAAAATGGATGAATTCAGAATTTGGAAAATATTGACTGAGGTTCTTTTGGGATTGAATTTTCTTCATGAAAATAATGTTTTACATTTAGACTTGAAGCCTGCTAATATTTTTATCAATTTTGAGGGGTCTTTGAAATTGGGAGATTTTGGTCTTTCTGCAAAATTAAATACTCTGCCACAATCTGATCAGCAGAATAATTCACTTAACTTGCAGTATTCTTCTATATCTTCAGCCGCTTCGCTATTCCTCTCAGAGAAAGAAGGTGATAGAGAATATATAGCTCCAGAAATTTTTCAATCGCAATACTCTCAAGCTGCTGATATATTTTCCTTGGGATTGATCATCTTGGAAATCGCAACCAATATTTATTTACCTGACAATGGTGTTATTTGGCACAAATTAAGAAGTGGTGATTTATCAGACGTTGGTAAATTATCATTCAGAGATCCGCAGCAATTGTTTCTTCAGGAACAGTCATTTAATCCACATAATACCAATAATTCTAATAATGATCATAGCCATCATCATCTGCATGATCATAATGCCAGTGGTTCTGCTATAGATGCGACTCCTACAAGTAACACTGCTACGCACATGCTAGATGTGCACACATCACATATGCTTCACACTCAAACGAGCGATGATGACATTGATGATGATCACAAATTGAAATCCATATCAAGTGGCTATAGTTCGGCAACAACTAGTGTTACATCCTCGACAAATACAACTGTTGTAGAGCCACCAATGATTCCAAAAAACTATTCTACGTTAACAAGCGAATTTAACACTTCATATCTTGATTTGATTAACACTGCAGGTGTTCATGGAAAACCGATGAATATCAGCATTTCGAACACTATAGCAGAAAATACTACAAACTCTAAGAGTACTACACCACCATTATTAGAGACTCCTACAGGTCCAAATATGACTATTTCGCTTCATTCTAAAAATTATCAAAAGAATGGCAATAATGTTCGTGCTTTCATCAAGGATGGTGAAACTTTAGATTTATTCGTTCATTGGATGGTTGAGCCATCACCTACCAACAGACCTACTGCCGCACAATTACTCGATTTATACGAGGTGCAATACATTGAACTTAAGAGAAGAGCAGGCGCTACTATTTATGAAGGTGAGATAGGGCCGTATTTGGATCTCGATAATGTTGAATATGATGACGATGATGATGTTGTTGTTCAGCATGATAGCCAACATCAATTGGGACATAAGAGTGGCAGTTTCCACCAAGGATTTGATAAAGCTGAAGGGTTGACCATAAGGGAGTATTTGAATGGATTCAAGTCGATAAAAGATCTTTATCATTTAAACAAGTTTGAACATAATCATACCAGCAATGATGATATTTAGTTAGTAACCATTAGTTTCTATTGGCCTATTTGCCACAGTTCAATTTTGTGTATTCTCCTGGTAATCACTAATTTTATAGACCTTTTTGACATATTCAAATTTTTAGGCTTGTTTTCCTTTTTTCTTTTTCTTTTTTTTATTTATCATTAATTTCCTTTATATAGATATATCATAATTCAAATATAACCTACAATTTTGGTAATTAATCTCTGTATACATATGAGGAATTATCATGATTCAATTAGATCATCCTTTTTTGGTAGTGAACTGCTATTGCGTATATCCAATTATAATATAAGTGAATAATAATAAACTACCACATGAAAAATTCGTCTCTCCTTTTTTTTTTGTCTCTTTTTTGGTTGGCGCATCAAAATGAATGAATGCTACAGAAAAAAAAAATAGCACAAAAACGAAAGCAAAGCAAAAATGAAAACAATGAAAACACTGCCAAATAGGTTTTCGCTTTTATAATTGACTTATACTGAAATTGTACAAGGTAAACAAGATACTATTTTATTTTGTTTTGTTTTTTCATCTTCGTCATTCGGTTAAAAAATTGATTGATTGGCTATTTGTATATATGTATTAGTCTATAACAAAATATGAATGTGAATCAATCTATACCGGAAGCCAACAATGAGATTATGGATAGCAATACAATCAAATTTGATACTAAACATGATATAACTTCGATACCGGAACATAGTACTATCAAAGAAAAAAAGGATGATTCATTTGATCTGAGCCAGTCTAGCAGATCAAGTAGGAGCCATAGACACAGTATTCAGTTCATAGAAGGTAACAAACCTGCAAATAAGAATAATCATAAGAAACGCTCTAGTATCATATTTGCCCACAAAAGTACACCGTCAGTTTCATCCTTATTATCCTCACTGCTGCAAAATCAGAATCAGCAGCAAGTAAAACTGCCCAAGCATTTATTTCCTAGTCCTGTTTTACCCACTAACTCTAATATGGGAGATCCATTTAGTAATTATAATAGCACTCTCAATGATCAATTTTCCCCGGAGGATATTGATATTTTATATGAAAACTACCATAAACATAATAATAACATACTAAATGGATCTTCGATTCCTACATCGCCTACGTTCTTCCTGTCTGCAACCTTTGATAATCATTTAGAGTACTTGACCAACGAAGCACCACCTGAAAAATCTAAAATAACTAATAGAGTCAGAAGATCCATTTTAATCGATTATAAAAATGAAAGATTAGATGATTATGAAAATATTTCGTCATTAAAATTATTGTTGTTAGGCTCTACTGGTGTGGGTAAGAGCGCCCTTCTTCTTCGTTATGCTAATGGGTATTTTGATGAAACAGACAGTAAAACAACAATTGGTATTGATTTAAAAGTGAAATTGGTTGATATTGATAATAAAACTTATAAAGTAGTTCTTTGGGATACGGCGGGCCAAGAAAGATATAAAACATTAACGCCGTCGCTATATAAAGACACTAATGGAATATTATTAGTTTATGATATCAATAATAAACAATCGTTGAATGATATTGAATATTGGATGGATGAATGCATCGAAAATATCGACACGGAATCATTAAATAAAATTGTGTTTTTTGTTGTTGGTAATAAGAGAGACAAATTAATGAGTGAACGAAAGGTTTTCATTGATGATTTGCAAAGATTCTCCCAAATGCTAAAGGCTAAAAAATATGATAGGAAAGGTATCAATATTTGTGGATATTATGAGGTTAGTGCCAAATATTTCGATGATGTGAAGTTTTTGTTTAGAACTTTCATCACACAGTGCGTTAATCATTCACCGTCATCATCAGCAAGAAATAGTATGGTTAATGATCTTTCTGATAATGAAAGTAAGATTATTGATCTATCAGGGAACAAAAATAATTCTAGAAAGAGAATGAACTCTTGCTGTAGTCTGTGAGTTATAAATATTAACTGGACTATCTAATATATACATCGTCTTTGGTTCTCATCAGGTATTTGCTTTATAACTTGAGTTGTGTTCTTTTTTCTCATCCTTTCAAAATAGAAAATGCTATAATGTGAAAATAGGATTTTGTTTTTTCACTTGTTGATTTTTTGGTATTTGATACTTTTATTTTGTTATTTTTATTACACATATCATTTTGTTTTTCTTTCTTTTATTTTCTTCATTTTTATTATTAGACTACATTACAATTACAATTACAATTACCCTATAGACATGTTATCAAGAACAATTATTTTTTGTTCTCATTATCCAATATATAAATCTTTAATTCTTCTTATTTTTTTACTTTGTTGTCACATTATCATTGCTATATCCAATAGGTAAATACAGTTTTTTTTTTTGGATTGAGTAAGAGCGGAGCTGTGTAAGCTATGTAATACTTATGTGGTTTTTAAATGTTGATTTCCAACTAAATGATGTCTATTGTATATGTCAATATTACAATTTAATTTAATTCTCAGTATAAGTGGCAATAATTGGGAGCAAAGAAAAAAAATTAAAAAAAAAAAAATAGAAGACCAAAAAAATAACAAATTCATTCCTCTTACAATATAATAAAATCTTATGTGTGATATCCTACTTTCATGAAACTATGTATTTTTTAGATCCTTTTTTCAACTGTTCTTTGAATACCTCAAGCTTTTCTACTCTTGCTCTTCAGAAAGGTTCCTTTTTGTTATTACTTCAACCATTTTGCTTTTTTTTCTCTCTATTTGAATAAAATAATAAACCTATACTATATCATAAAATTCATATTTGACTCGAAGTGTATTGTAATTTCATTATAATAAAAAAAAAAGTAAAGTTGCAACAAACTCAATATTTGTAATTTATCAACAAATCTGCCATGGATAGATTCATACCTAGTTCTAACTCTTCTAGAAACTATCATTGTTTACAAGAAGAAACGAAAATTGTAGAGTTGCAATCTAGAAGATCCTTACCCAATTTACATTCCTTTGAGCTTCAAATCATTCCTGAAGATAACGCTTCAAATCATAGATTAATATCCACGTCGCTGGCTATTTCTACTGATTATTTGAAAAGGGAGTCAACTAACAAAAAAAATATTGAATATTCAGGTATTATCGCTCAGGCGCTTGGCTTCAACAAAAATCAAAGAGTCTTGACGTTTAAAAATGAAAGATATTCAACTCCGAGAAAATATAATAAAAAATTAAAGGGAAATTTCAAAAATCTCCCTTCTTCTTCGCCGTCTCTAATAAATTCAGGTACTACTATAGGTTCTTCATTGTCTTCCACAACATCTGTATCCAATAAACGTATATGTTTTTCAGCAAATTCTAATCATGACAATAAACTACTTGATACAGTAGGCCCATTAATGTCAAATATACCACCGCATTCTATTTTACAATATTTAGCAAATGATCAAGATATTTATGAATATTTGAGTAATTTCCCGTCGTTCAACTTAATTCCAAATAGCGGTATTGGAACTTATTCTTCAACACAAAATATCACAAACTTCCATAATGGAAGTAATCTATCCCCTCCAAGAGTAATGGTGACTGGATTTGCTTCTGTGTCACCTAATAAGCAGAAAAAAGTTAAGACTCAAATTCCTTTCAAAGTTTTAGATGCGCCCGGTTTGAGGAATGATTTCTATTCAAATTTGATATCATGGTGTCCAGGAAATAATAAAGTTGCAGTAGCTTTGAGTACAGTAACATACATTTGGAGTGAAGAGCTTGGTGCTGTAGCATTGCCACATAGTCAAGAGATTATTACTTCTATTTTATTTTCTCCTGTAGGTGAATTTCTACTCGTAGGTACAAAGAATGGAAAATTAAAGTTATATAAGAATGAGTCATTTCTTGCAGAATTTAATCTTTTAAACAGTGATTTTCATTTTTTCTGCAACAATCAAACAAATAACATGGGTATTTATTCTGTTTGCTGGGTTCCTGGATCATGTACTGATTTCTTCGTAGGTACAGAAATTGGTTATGTATGCTTCTTCAGAATTGTAAGCATTGACAATGATGCAAACAACAATAATGGAAATCGCATGGAGCCAACATATTCATTAGAATTGGTAATATCGTTTAAAACCAATAATCAACAAGTATGTGGGCTTGCTATCCCTGGGAATAAACGTCAAATTGCTTGCGGCGGAAACGATAATACGTGTACTATATGGGATATTACTGACATACTACATCCAGAATTGAAATATGAATTGCCTCATAAAGCAGCAGTGAAGGCTATTGCTTATTGTCCATGGTCAAATTCATTATTAGCTACAGGCGCTGGAAGTAAAGATAGGGCAATCAGATTTTGGCACACTAACTCGGGCACACTACTAGACTCTATGAACACCAAAGGTCAGATAACCTCTCTGGTATGGTCCAGAAGCAAAAAACAAATATTAGCTACATTTGGTTTCAGCGACATAAAATCACCATTACTATTAACAGTTTACGCATATCCTTCGCTTCAACCAGTCTTGCAAGTTCCAGCCACATCAAATTTGAGAGTACTAACATCTGCACTATCACCAGATTTTAAATCGATTTGTATAGCCACAAATGATGAAACTATACGATTTTATGAGGTCTGGTCAACTAGGGCTGGTCTAGTCACTAGTATGAGTCATGAAAGTGGTGTCTTTGGTAGTGACTTGATTGACTTGAGTGAAGGCATTAATAAGATATGTGAGTATATAAGATAATAGAATTTCGATCTACCATCGTAATCGCTATTATTATAATTTTTTTGTATGCTTTTTTCCTATTATTTATCTTTTTACCAGAAATATAATTCAACTCTTTGACTTGTTGCATGAATTTCTTTATTAAAAATCTATGTTCAGCAAAAACTATGAAACTTAAGAACTATCCTAGTGTATATAAGATTTTTATGCACTTTCAATTCTCATAAAATTCACTTAGAATGCACGTTTACAACAAATTTCGTAGAGTGAAGTCCTAGACTGTTTTATCATTGCCAAAATCTCTATTTTTTCTTCTTCTTCTTATTCTTGCTTTTCTTCTTGTTACTACCGATACTCCAATCGTTGTCATCATCAGAATCTAAATTAATTCCTTTCTCTAAAGCCTCAGATAATTTCTTTAGTTCTTCTTCTTTTGCGGCCAATATGTCTGAGTTATCTTTGCTTTCCATTTCAGAATTTGATTGATTTTTATTGTTTTGTTGCTGCTGCTTCTTTTTCTTCTTTTTATTCTTCTTTTTACTTGAAATAGATACTGTAACAAAATCTTCATTTTCAAATTGTTCATGTTCTTCTATCACATCATCAACAGGTATATTTATTACTTCCTCATCCAGTTTATTATTTTGCAGCTCTTTAGGTGAACTTACGAAATCCTTCTCATCCGTATCATCATCATCTAATTCAGTCTCATTCGCAGTCAAATATGCATCATCATCTTCCTGGTTCTGTTGTTCCTCTTCACTGCTTTCATCTGAATCTAGCCCTAGCTGCAATCCTTCCTTCTTCATTTGCCATCTCAATCTTTTTAGCTCTTTCTTGTGTTTGTTAGTCAACTCATGTGCAAACAATTGCTTTTCACTTTTGAATATTTTATCACAAACCACACATTCAAAAATTTCTACTTCTATCTCCACTTCATCATCAATACCAACAAAGTTCTTAGTTTCGTCATTATCAATATCAAAATCAACTTCTTCAAACTCATATTTCTGCCAGTCTTGCACTTTAAAATCTTCTTTCAATTTATCTTTTTCTTTGAGCTTTCTATTATTCTCTTCATGCTGTTGCATCTTTTGAAGCTTCTTCTTTTGTTCTAATTTTTCGACACCCACCTTTACCCTGGGATCACGCTTTTTAAGAAACAGCACTAAATCACGAACTGTTTCATTATAGTTCTTCTTAGCAGCATCTCTGAGCTTCTTATTAGTTTTCTCGACATGTCTCCTTGTTCTTCTATCCATTCTTGAGCTAATATTGTACTGGTCAAACCATATAAATGTTTTAGAGGATTGGAAGTTCGACCAAGAAGAATAAAATTTTCTTACTACTGTTTCATAATCACTTTTAGAATCTCCAAATATAGGAAATAAATCGTGGTCAGGCTTTGATACAATGGTTGTCTCGTCCTGCTTTAATGTGTCAAATAATCCAGTAATAATACTATAAAATCCAGCCGGAGAATCATCAAATCTAGTGTACAATATCGGATCGAAGAATCTCAAAAGGTCATCCACCGTTATTCCCACATCTATGTCATTATCATAGTGCGTAGAATCTTCATTATCATAGTTTTCACGCAATATCTGATTTTTGTGATTATCATACCATGATCTTTCTTGGGGGTCGGATAAAACTTCGTAGGCAGCTTTGATTTCAGCAAAAATTATCGTAGCTTCCTCGATCCTATCCGGATTCTTATCAGGATGATGCTTTAAAGCTGCTTTTCTATAAGCTTTTTTAATTTCTATATCTGTTGCATCTTTAGAAATCTCCAAAAGTTCATAATAATCTGTTTTCATTTTATTTAGATACCTTGAGGTATCTTTTAAGTGATCAGAATCAGTTTTAAAAAAGAACGAAAGAACAAAACGACTACTTTTTTGGGAAAAATTTCAACCGAATTTTTTTTTTTTATGTGCTTGAGTGTCGATTTAAGTCGTTTTGAATATTTCGTAGTTATTTTCTATTTCCAAACTATTTTCTAAACTGATCTATAATCAGAAAATATTTATATTCTATTTATCGCTGAATATTATCTCTGATATGAACATGAGTTCAGTATTTGATAATATTACACAAGTTGAAAATGAACTTAGTAAATATATCGAATCAATCCAAAAATTCGATCCAAAATTGAACTCCATGACAAGAATTCTTGAATTGAATGATAAAATAAGTAACTTCAATAAAGATTTGGACTCGATATTACAATTTAATGAGACATATGCAAATAAGAAAAATGTAGACGATGAATTAAATATTAAGTTGATGGCTGCATTGAATCAACTAAATTCGTTTAAACAAAAATTGTTGCAGCTACCCTATTTATATGGAGAAGAAACTGAATTAATGAAACACACATATGATGAAAATAAAGAAAATGAGCTAAAAATAGATGAGTTATTAAAATATTCAAGTAAATTGTCTAAGTTCACGACAATACCCACACAAAATGCAGATTTCTATCTAAATATTGGTCCTCAGAATTACATTTGGCCGGCGGCAGATAGTTTACGAAAGGGGATGTTAGCATTGGCATCTATTAAAAAAAATGAACTAATAAAAGTGAATAAGAATTATAATGATCTGAGTTTGGCCATAAAGGATAATGATAGTAGCACACAGGATAAGCCTCAAAATGAAGCACATCATCATATAGAGGAAGAAGATGACCATCATGATTCCCATAGTAACAGATTCGCATCTGAAGATATAAATGATGATACCGAGAAGCATGACGTTGGTCTTGACCTATTTGATTCTGAAGATGAAGATGATTAATTAATTAAAATATTAACAACAAAAATTTATATAAATAGAAACATAAAATAATTAGTTTTCATTGAGACTCAACTTATTAAAACCACTAAAATATCTCTCTCTGAATTCATTTTTCAATATATCACCAGCCTTGATAGTTTCACCGTTGTAATCTACATCTCTTTTAATGTAGCATAACAACCGTCTACTCCATTTGTTAAATTTCTGGATACAGTTGTACTTCAATTCCAATCCATGATGCGATGGCACTCTTGCGTCTTTGTAATCTTCATCATTAGCTACTGGCATCCAAAAAACCAATCTGCCATTAATCTCTAGACTCTCATATGCAAAGTTTAATAAATCATCCAATATTGAAGCCAATTGATAATTCTTTTTAGTTGGTACGTACTCTTTTCTTAAGTATGCTTTCATACCATCAATCTCTATGTGTTCTTTCCCTTTGAAATGGTCGATTCTATCAGTTCCCAAAACCTTTAAACCTTCTCGAACACCGTATGGTGGATCGCATACAATGGTATCCACTTTGAAATCTTTTCTTAAGCATGAATGAGTGAAATCCATATTTAAAACATCCAAGTAATTTAATTCTGTGTGATATTGCTTGAAGTTTGTTTTAATATTCAAAGGTGTATTTTTCTTTGTAGTTTTCCCCACCAAAGGTTTAAAATCGATGTCGCTTCCAAAGGTTAAGGCACCAAATTGTGCTCCCGTAACGAGAAAGCTTCCAGTCCCTACAAATGGATCATACATTATTTTGCCAAATTCAACTTGTGCTATGTTGACTGATACTAAACTTAGCTCAGCATCAAAAGAAGTAGTACCCACATACTTCCGTTTCTTTAAATCATATTTGTCCAAAATGCCTAGATCTCTTGCAGAAGAAGCTATTTTTCTTGTAAAATATCTGTGCAACAGAATCTGAGTAACATTTTGAGAATTAGATGTGTCATTGAAATGCTCAAATATTATGAACTGCACTTCAGGTTTGTTCAAGTTGATCTTGCCGCGTAAAGGCAAATACTCAAATTGATTAATGAAATCCATTTGTGACTTATAATTTCTTGAACCCTGGAAAGTTTCAAAATCAAATTTAAAGGTTTTACTAGAATGCTGTTCGATGCTGCATAAACAAGCTTGTTCCTTTATTTTGCTATGCAAACTCTCGTTCTTACTTGTATTATAATCGTCTATCATTGTATTGTCTTCAGCATACAATTCATAAATACCCCTTGACAACATGGCTCTTTCTATAAGCTGCGTAGCGATCTCGTCATTTCCGTTATTTATGGTAATGACTAGATATGGGGAATCTGATTTATGGCTTTCCAAACCTCTAATTTCGATATTATATAAATTCGCCAAAGACTCTAATTCAGCAACACGGAATTCTGGGTGCGCCTGTGCCAAATAAACAAGATATTTCATTTTTTTGTTATTATTTAGTTTTCCAAAAAGAATCGTCTCTGTCGCTTGAAGAGATAGAATAATCTATATTCTTTATAAATTGAAACAGAAAGGAATAGTATCTGCATACATATATATAGATATATATATATATACATCAATCAATCACATTTTTTTTTTCATAATTTTTTTTTTTTCACGAGCATCATCGGGCTCTTTCAGTTGCAGGCTTGCATGAATTCAGCATTCTCAATTTATACAATTGATCATCTCATACGTACAAAACAAGGAGCGTTGATAGTAAATCAAATGAACGGATCTGATGCTGAAGTCACTCAAACCCTAATATCAAAAGAATAGAGCGGAAAGCCGACGCTGCGTAAGCTGCGATCTTTCCCCTTTCGTTGCCAATGCAATCTCTGTCTAGGACAACTGAACATATCCGGTCTCGACGTAACTTGAACCTGATATAAAACACAATTATGTAATTTCTTCATTATAATAAAGGCGTGTGTGCCTGGTAACTTAAGAACGTCGATTCTGGTTATTAACATCAGCGTGTATTTCATGTATGCCAGTGTACATATATGCATATCTCATGTTATATTTGCGTAATATATTAACATCCTTACATTTATTTATGTCAAGATATTAAGTGCCTTTAGCATCCCTTCCCCTCGTTTTTCTTTTTTTTTGTTTCCTTTTGTAAAATAAACAAATAAAAAGTGACCTCATTGAGACCGGTACGAAGAAATAACAATACCAAATAAAATCGGAATTTCTTTTTTTTTTTTTTATGAACACGGAATTCGACGGTAAGATGGGTAAATAAGAAAATTGAAAACACATACAAAAAAAAATGGAAAAAGAAAAGAAAATATTTTACCCAGAGCCCCAGGTTCATTGGAAGCTTCTGCGTATACTACTTCCATTGAAAACCAAGACTATATACATATATATATATATGTGTTGAAAAATATTGAATAAACATTTAAAAAGAAAAACTCCATAAGACGTAATTTATAGGTATATATAAAGATTTAAATATATAATCAGTACAGTAAAGTAATAATACGATAGCAAAAATCAAAAATGTCCTCTTTAGATGATGATGAAGCTCTTTTCCAAGATATCTATGCAGATAATGATAATGAAGAAGAAACAAATACCGATGGTAAAGAGCCGACAGCAATTGCTGCTGCCGATGCTGATCCAGTAGATGAGGGTAAGAAAGAAAGTGTTGATAATAAGGAAAATAAGCAGGATGAAAGTATTGCCAACAACGCCACCAGCTCCGCCGTTGCAAACGATGCAAGCAACCAGGCTGAAAACGCTAGCACTGCACAAGAGCCATACTCAGTTGGTATTCCAGAAGCTGCACCTCAACAAGTACAAACAGCACAAGCTGGTCAGCAACAGTTTCAGCCAAGCAGCGCCATTAACAACATTGCTTCCATTCCAGCAACCTTACCTCCAATTCAAGGTTTAACATCCATTGCAATTGGTGACCAACTTAAACAAAAATCACAATATTTTAACAGAGACCAAGGCAAGATGTTTGTTGGTGGGTTGAATTGGGAAACCAGTGAAGAAAAGTTGGTTGAATATTTTGGTAAATATGGTGAGATTATCAGCTATAAAATCATGAGAGATAATCATACCGGTGTCTCCAGAGGTTTTGGATTTTTGACATTCAAGGATGGTAGCTCGGTGGATGAGGTTTTGAAGACACGCCATGTGTTGGATGGCAAAGTAATTGATCCAAAAAGAGCTATTCCAAAGGAAGAACAAAGTAACACAGGAAAGATTTTTGTTGGTGGGATCTCTTTGGATGTCACTGAAAAAGACTTTGATGAGTTTTTCAGTAAGTTCGGTAATGTCATTGATGCCCAATTAATGATTGATAAGGATACAAAAAAGTCTAGAGGCTTTGGATTTGTCACATATGATTCTCCAGAAGCTGTTGATAGAGTATGTCAGAACAAATACATTGAATTGAAAGGCAAGCAAATGGAAATCAAGAGAGCTGAGCCAAGAGGTCAACAGCAACAAAGATTGGGCGGTATCAAGGGATTCAATGCACAAACTGCCTACCAATTGAACCGTCAAAATGTATATAATAACGGAGCTGGCAATCATATGATGGGCAATTTTGGTCAACAACAACAACAACCAATGTTTGGAGTTCCAGGTGCTGTTGATCCATCTTCGCAACAACAGCAAATGATGGTTCAGCAATACTGGCAATACTGTGTTCAACAAATGACTCCTCAACAATTGCAACAATTACAGCAATTGAGTCCTCAACAAATGATGGAGTATCAATCTGCGGTTTATGCTCAGGCCATGCAAGCTGCCTCTGCTATGAATGGGGCAGACGCTAATAGTGCCACCAACACTGTCGATACTAGCAATACTGATACCAACGCATCAACTGCAGCCAGTGGTGCGGACACATCAAACAGTAATGAAAGACCAATTGTGTTGCATTCTGCATCCGAGATGACCTCCGAGTCATCATCTGGTCAGAGCAACTCAGATAATAACCACGGACACCATAATAATTACAACAGTAAGAAGTTTGACTTCCCAAGCGGACCTAAGAATTCCAGAGGAGCATACAATGGCGGATACCATGGCAGGGGTAGAGGAGGATACAATAGAAAGTACAACTACCATCCATACCGTTAGCGAATATAGACATGATATAGATTTTATTGTTAGCTTTGATTTCTTTTTAACTTTATATGATAGACATAGACATAGATATAGATATTATTATACACTACAATAATATTAATTAATGAATGAATGAAATAACTAACTCGTTTATTGTTTGTTTTGTTTTGTCTAGCCTAAATCAGTGGTTGTTGTCATAAGCAGAATTATCATCTATATTTGTTTTACTCTTGAGTGTTTCTTCACAAAACATGCGCATCCAAGTATGCTATGTTGTGTGTGCACCATATTGCACTTTCTTGCCACCAAAGTGAATTGCTTCCAAACTGCTACAGTTTAAGTTTTCAGGAAGTACGTATTATATATTTGCTTTTAAATTTGTTGGCTTATCTTTTGCTGCAAAGTTGGTTTTCAAAAAACAATTTTGCAACTTACGCCTTCCTTTTTTTGCCAAATTGTTTTTTTTCTTTTACTATCAACTATCACTATATATAACCGTTAGATAAATTAAAGAATGTGTCCTACGTATTGTTTATGGCCATGATAAGCATGATCAGCATAGTAGCAATATTAATAATAATAATAAAGACAAAAATGATAATATGGGGAAACATATGATGATTTTTCAACTAAAGCAGTAATTCTCAGTAGAATCCCCACGTTAAGTTGGTTGAGGGTGTTAGAATGAAGATATCAAGAAAAAGGGCAATATTGCCCTTCATGTATACACGCTTTGTCACATGATGTATTATGACGCGAATTAAAATATTTGTAAAACACAAGTTTCTTTAAAAACTGCCATTTTCTTGCCCGTTCGCGCATTTCTATATTCCTACCTGTATTTCAAGTTGTAAGTGCGTCCACGTATGTATTACTTTTTTCCGTTTTTGTGGGGAATCCAGCTTCACTCTTATTTATTGTACTGTACACCTTGACACCATTCTTTTTTATACGCTTTTTCAACTGAGATGTTTCATTTATTATATGTTTTCTTGCCTTCTTGGGGACATCTCCCCGTGGCGGCAACTGCTGGGCTGCCTTCAGCCTAAAAAGTTTTATTTCTGGGGGATGCGCTGCCCAGAGTCTCATTTATGGTGCATCTTTAGCTGGAAGCTGCGCACATCGTAATTGTGAACCACGAAAGAGAGAAAAAAAAAATTCTCTCGCTAAGGAATCTACGCATTTCCCAAGACGAAGAAGAAGAAAAAAATAAAAAAAAAATTTACAAGATACTCTTGAAAATTGAGTATTCACTTACCTTCCAATCATCTTGATATATATTAGTTTGGGAAATTTATCACCATCATAACGAATCATTGAATAAAAATGCCATCTGTTTCCGTTAGGTATGTTTTAATTTATTACTGGGAGATTAAAAGGAAAGGAGAATACTGGATTGGGACTGATGATTGTCGTGAAGATGGAAATTTGAACAAAGCCAAGGAAAAGTTGTCTGAAAATAAGATATAGAATGACACAGCTGAGAGAGCTGTTATGTATTTGGAGAACGATCAGTTATCTGGTTATGAGGAACAGGCCTGGACGGGCTGACCAACTTACAGATAACGTAAATAATGAAAATGATGGTGTAAACTTGCGCAGCTTTTTTGGGCATAGAACGAATAATAGCTTGTGGTAGCATACGAAGAAACTTATTGGTATCAGGTGATACGCTTATAGGGTTCTCTGAAAATACAAAATAGCAGCCATGCACTGGTTTGACTTAGTTTTTAATATGGCTCTGAGAATTATTCTATGAAATTTTAGTGTTTGTATTCGGTGAAATATGTCCAAGGGACGCAAATCTTTGGATATGCTACCTGTGTTTATTATAAGGTGGCATGCATTATGCCCTAAGTTGCAGTTTTTGATATGGGAAGAGTCCAGTTGCGATCTAAATTGACATTTCCAGACATCTCTAGTTTCCATCCGCTGGTTCAACCTTTTTAATCTTTAAAATTCATTTTACTAACTTCATTTAATTTAGAGACGTTCCAGCTCAAGATTTCATCAACGCTTATGCTTTATTCTTGCAAAGACAAGGTAAATTGGAAGTTCCAAGCTACATTGACTTAGTTAAGACCAGCTCTGGTTGCGAAATGCCACCACAAGAATCCGAATTATGGTTCTACAAGAGATCCGCCTCTATTGCTAGACACATCTACTTGAGAAAGCATGTTGGTATTGGTAAATTGAACAAATTATACGGTGGTGCCAAGAACAGAGGTTTCAGACCACACAGACATGTTGATTCTTCCGGTTCCATCAACAGAAGATCTGTCCAAGCTTTGGAAAAATTAGGAGTCTTAGAAATCTCTGAAAAGGGTGGTAGAAGAATCTCCGAAAACGGTCAAAGAGATTTGGACCGTATTGCTGCTCAAACTTTGGAAGAAGCTGAAGAAGATGACGAATAAATGCTTCGTATCTTTTAAATAAAAACTTCAACTTAATATAATAACGAACTTTTTTTTGTATTCTTTACACTCAACTTTCACAAACCCCTCCCCTCATCCAAGCAACTACTTAAATAAACTAAAACTGTCTAAAAAGAAATAATTCTTTTGCAAGTTTTTTTTTTATATAGCTTAATATAATAATTGTTTTATATGTCAAAAACAAAGGAGAATCCCATTGTAGACTGGTGGGTGGATGATAGTACTTTTGGTCCAATATTGAATCCATATGTGTTTCAGGGAGCAAAGTATGGTAACAGTAACCAAAATGTCATCATATGGTCACGTGCTACACGTGCAATTTTTACTTTTGGATCCGTTTTCTTGCAACAAAAAAATTTTCTGTGTTCACGTTTATAAAAAGAGAAAATAGAAAGAGTAAACTGAATTTGAAATAGAAGTACAGATATCTGTGTATAAGTACAGTTCGATACGGACAATCACACAGCAAGTGGTAAATAAATATACTGGGTTATATTTGGTTATAGATTCGAGTTAAACAAAAAGGTTACATAGAGAAAAATGGTATCTGCAGACAAACAAGAACAAAGCACAGGTGTGTCATATAAACAAAAGTGCAAGGACTTGGAGGCACGTATTGACGAAATCAACACATACAACGAATCGGTAACGCTTGCGATTTCAAAAAAGAAAACTGCCATCAAAAGACTCAAAATTGAGTATGCTATTCTTTTAGAAAGATTAGAGATCAAGACTTTGTCAAAGAAGACGTCATTATCCACAATTGCAGCTCTTTATTCAACGCCTCATTCAGCCAGCAGTGCCGATGCTGAAAAAGTGCAAGAAGATCAATACTCAATTCCTAAATCCCCATCGCTTCCGCCATTGAACATGCTTGAGCTCAACTCGAGACTTGCACCGTTGATCAGACTCGATGACACATTAATCGCCAAACAACCTCCATCCGTTACAGGAAGATCTAGAGGCGGTAGAGCTCCAGCTAACAGCAGCAACACACATTACACAATATTGCCAAACTCTGGTGCACCTGTGAAGCGCCGTGGCAATTACAAGCATGGTAAGCATACTCTTGCAAAGAAGAAGGAAAGAGATCCCAACTTCCCTAAAAGACCTACTAACTCATACTTGATTTTCTGTGAATTAGAAAAGGAGAAATTGAAAGAGAAATTGGATAAAGAAAGTCCTCCGGGTTATATGTATGATATGTCAAAAGCTTTGACCGAGGCTTGGAAGAGTTTGAACGAAGAACAAAAGAAACCATACTATAAATTGTATGAAGAAGACAAAAGAAGATACACTGAAGAGTTGAGACGTTACAACGAGAAGAAAGTTGCTGAAGCTGCTCTTGCCGAGGCTGCTTCTTCTGGAGTAGCAGAAGGTAAAAGTTCTGCTACTATATCTCCATCTGCTACAGGTGAGAATGCAGTTGCCAAGAGTAATTCTGATGGAACTACAAAAATGACTAATGGAGGATTTGGCGTACATAGCAAGCTAGAAGATATCGCCGAAGTAAAAAAAGAAAGTGAGAATGCCGATGGTGGCAGTAAGAAGGAAATCATGATGATTGATGTTGATGCGGACAGTGACGAGGGTGCAGAAGAAGATGGCAAACAGCAAGACGTTGAGGATGTTGCTCATGGTGATGAAGAGGATGATGTTGCTCATGGTGATGATGATGAGGAGGAGGAGGAGGAGGAAGATGACGATGATGGTGATGGTGAAAGTAGTGTTTTAAATACAGATATGCATGATGAAGAGGATGACGAGGAAGAGCCTGACAGTATGTTGAACACTGACGGAAATGATGACGACGAGGAGGAGGAGGAGTTGCCTACTGAAAATGGGGTTGAAGATGAGGATGATGAAATAGACGCAGATCTAGATGACGGTTTAGATGACGGTGAAGATGATGAAGATAACGAAGAAATAGACGCAGAAGGCGAGGACGAAGAGGAAAACGAAGAGGACCAAGATGATAATGAGGAAGAAGAAGTACATAGCAGCAAGAAGCGCTCGTATATAGATGTTGATGATGATGAGCATGAATCAAAGAAATCTGCACCCTGAAGAGCGGCGGTCATCAAACATGAGTAGATTAGTCAATACATGTCTCGTTTTTACGGTTTATTTGGCTTGGAAATCGATGGGTCCAGAGCTTATTAGAAGTTGTCATTTTTTTCTCATTTCCATATAATACACTCACTATCTGTAATACTCTTGTTTCCAGACGCCTGCAAAATCAGTACTCATTAAGCTTGTTTATCTGGATGATACCAAGCTTATTTTCCCAGATGATATTAAGCTTTCCACAACTTGTTGAAAATATAGTTAATTTGTATTTTTTGTATTTTTTGTATTTTTCACTTCATGTGACTAAATACAATTTTGTTGAAAAAACTTTGGAGTTTAAAGGCACACATGAAAATTTAACAGAAACAGAAAAAAAATGGATTTTCAAGAATGACTCCGTTAATCTTGAAGGTGTTTTTTTTTTCTTTTTTTTTTTTGTATATGTGAGACCGAAAATATTGTATCTTTAAATTCCCTTTTTACTATTTTTCATTTTATAAGTAGATTTTGGAATATTTTCTCCTGATATACTTTAAATACCAAGCCAAAAAAAAATATCAAAAGAGACGGAAATATGTCTGCCAAAACAGCTGAGTTAATCGACGGTAAAGAAGTTGCTGCCTCTATCCGTAAATATACCAAAGAGAGAATCGCTGAATTACAACAATCAGATGCTGATTTCTCGCCCCAATTGGCCGTTATCCAGGTCGGTGCTAGAGATGACTCCTCTGTTTATGTTAGAATGAAGGCTAAAGCCGCTGCTGAAGTGGGTATCAAATTTATTCATAAGATTTTCCCTGCCGAAATTACACAAGTTGAAATTCTTCAGGAAATTCAAGATTTGAATAATGATGTCTTCGTCAACGGCATTATTGTTCAGTTGCCTTTGCCAGCACATTTGAACCCAGACATTGTCTGCAACGCCGTGGACCCAAAGAAAGACGTGGATGGTTTCACTACTTACAACATCGGCGAATTAAATAAGAAAAACGGCCATCCTTATTTGTTGCCATGTACTCCAAAGGGTATCGTTGATTTGTTAAAACACTACAATATTGATATTAATGGTAAGAACGCTGTTGTCTTGGGTAGATCTGATATCGTAGGTGGGCCTATCAGTGCTTTGTTAAGAAAGTTGAATGCATCTGTTACCGTTTTGCACTCCCAATCCACCAACATTGAGGAACATGTCAAGAAAGCAGACATTGTCATTGCAGCTATTGGAAAAGCTAAATTTGTAAAAGCTGACTGGCTAAATGAAAATGCTGTTGTCATTGATGTAGGCACAAATTACATCGATGATGCCACTAAAAAATCAGGTAAACGTATGGTAGGCGATGTTGACTTTGAAAACGTTGTTCACAAAGTAGCCAAGATTACCCCTGTTCCAGGCGGTGTTGGGCCAATGACTGTTGCTGAATTATTATCTAATGTTGTTACTGCTACTGAATTGCAGCACTCATCCACTTCTCGTCCTGCATTCACCCCTTTAAAATTAAACTTGTTGAAGCCAGTCCCAAGTGATTACGAGATCTCCAAAAATCAAAAGCCAAAACCAATTGTTCAAGTTGCTAAAGAAGCTGATATTCCATTAGCTGATCTTGAGCCTTACGGAGATATCAAAGCTAAAGTTAAGCTTTCGGTATTACAGAAATATGCTAAAAGGCAAAATGGTAAATATATTCTTGTCACAGGTATTACACCAACCCCGTTAGGTGAAGGTAAGTCCACTACCACAGTGGGTTTAGCTCAAGCTTTAGGTGCTCATTTAAACAAGCCAGTTTTTGCCAATGTCAGACAACCATCTATGGGCCCAACCTTTGGTATTAAGGGTGGTGCTGCTGGTGGTGGTTATTCTCAAGTTATTCCTATGGATGAATTTAACATGCATTTAACGGGTGATATTCACGCTATATCCATGGCTAACAACTTATTAGCAGCTGCTATTGATACTAGAATCTTCCATGAAAACACTCAGAAGGATGGCCCATTGTATCGTCGTTTAGTGCCAACTAAGAAGAACGGTTGTCGAGAATTCTCCCCATCCATGTTTACTAGATTAAAGAAATTAGGCATTGAAAAGACAAATCCTAATGATTTGACCGAAGATGAAATCCACAAATTTGCGAGATTGGATATTGATCCTGCTACCATCACTTGGAGACGTGTTGTTGACTGTAATGATAGATTCTTGAGAGGTATTACCATTGGCCAAGCTCCAACTGAACGTGGTATGACTAGAGAGACTGGTTTTGATATTTCTGTTGCTAGTGAATGTATGGCCATTTTAGCTTTATCTACATCTTTGAAAGATATGCGTGAAAGGCTTGGCCGTATCGTTGTGGCTACTTCCAAATCAGGTGAACCTATCACTTGTGATGACATCGGATGTGGTGGGGCATTAACCGCTTTATTGAAGGATGCTATCAAGCCGACCTTAATGCAAACTTTGGAAGGTACTCCCGTTATGATACATGCTGGTCCATTTGCCAACATTTCCATTGGTGCCAACTCCATTCTTGCTGATAAAATTAGTTTGAAGTTAACTGGTGGTCAAGAACCAGGTTATGTTATCACAGAAGCTGGTTTCGATTTTACCATGGGCGGTGAAAGATTTTTGAACATCAAGACTAGAAACTCTGGACTTGTTCCTGACTTAGTTATCATTGTCGCTACTGTACGTGCTTTGAAGGTTCATGGTGGTGGCGCTGACGTCAAAGCTGGTGTTCCATTAGCACCTGAGTACACTTCTGAAAACTTGCCAATGTTGCGTGAAGGTTGTTCTAACTTGATCAAGCATATTAGCAATGCAAAGCTGTTTGGTTTACCTGTGTTAGTTGCTATCAACGCTATGACTAACGATACCCCAGCTGAACATGCTTTGATCAAGCAATTGGCTATTGAAGCGGGTGCCGTTGATGCTGTTGTCTCGAATCACTGGGAACTTGGTGGTGCTGGTGCCGTTGACTTAGCTTCACGTGTTGTCGACGTCACATCAGATGGAGGCAAGCTGGATTTCAAGTTCACATATGACTTGGAAGACTCTATTGAGGAAAAGATCCGCAAGATTGCCACCAACCTTTATGGTGCTGGTGATGTGTCCTTCAGTGAGGAAGCTAAGGCTAAATTGGAACTCTATGCAAAACAAGGTTTCGACAAATTGCCAATCTGTATTGCTAAGACACAATACTCTCTTTCTCACGACGCTGCTTTGAAGGGTGTTCCAAAGGGCTTCACTTTTCCAATCAGAGACATTAGAGCAAGCATTGGTGCTGGCTACTTGTATGCCTTAGCTGCTGAAATACAAACAATTCCGGGCTTACCAACTCACTGTGGTTTTATGGATGTTGAAGTGAACGACGATGGCGAAATCGAAGGTTTATTCTAGAGAGCCTGCTAGATGCTACTTGCGTCACTAACTATATGTGTTCCAGCCACCTGGCAAGTGGTAAGTCACGACCACGAATAATAAATTATTATATCTGGTAAATTAGAAATTAGACAGATTGTAAAGTATAATCAAGTATATCTATTTTGAGTAGAGTCAATGTTGAAATCCAAATGGCGCGCGATTAGTGGTTTACGCTTATAATTTTTTATATTGTTTTATGAGGGAAATTTCACCAAAATAATTTTTCTGTTTTTGTTTTTTTTTGTTTTTTTTCTCTCAATATTCAATGGATTCATAAATAAGAGCTTTAAAAATTGTATCATTAAGCGTAATATTAGCAGCAATTGACTTTAATTTTTGAGCAGAGTAGATAATAAAGAAGAAAAAGCTTTTACAAAATAAATCCTCAACTTTCTCATCAACAATCAACTTCCCAAAAACAGCTAAAAAAGACTGGCATAAGTTTAAAATGAAGTTTGGAAATTTGCTTAACGAAAGCAGTGATATAAGAGGAAGCTCTCAACGTGAGTCAGATATTCGAAGTCACCAGAATAGTACAGACCAGCCTCCAACCATGGATACATCTCATGCACCGTCCCTGAATGCTTCTCTGAATCCTGCGTCACCTGTTGAATCTACGAAATCAGCGCGTTTCAGCATTGGCTCTCTAATGAATAATGACAAACATTCCATAAATATTCTTAATCCGTCGCCAAGTAATATTTCTCATCCTCCTCCCGCTCCGCTTCAAACACCTTATAGAGAGCACTCAGTGCTACAGCTGCCTGGTGCCATACCTTTTGGTGGTAATGGTATACATGCCCCACCATCTGCAGGCTATTTTCAACATCAGCAGCCGCAACCACCACAGCATCAACTGGTTCCACAAATGTTACCACCACAGCTGCCTCCAAGCAGGCCTGCCATTTCAAAACGGTCTTCTATTCTGGCATTATTGAATAACGAAACTGTGGACTCAAAACCAGTTTCTGAAAGCGTTCCTTCATCTTCATCTTCCTCGTCACCTCGTCAGCAGCATGCACAGATACTTAATCCAATTCCACAACAACCAAAGCAAGGTCAATCCAACTATCCAGATCAAGATTCAAAGCAGCAAATACAGCCCCAAGATTTATTGGGACAACCAAGTCAAATGCCGCAAGCACAACACTCTCAGAATTACAAATTAGAACAGGAAAATTTGGATCACCATCAAGTACATCAGCATTTGCTGATATCTGCGCCTTTTTCTGAATCTTCAATGGAAAAAGCTGTAGAAGTTCAGTCCGGAAAGATCTCTAGTAGTGCTACTGTCCCTCCACAAATCACCAATGCAAAGAAACAATACATAGACCCATCTTCAGTTGAAGTGACCGAAACAAAAGAAATAGAAGTAGCATCTGAAAAGCTTAAAATGGAAAAAGTACAGGCGAATACTGATAAAATGGATATTGATGATCAAGAAATTGGTGATGATACCAAGGCCGAAGAAGCTAATAATACTCCTAAAAAGGCAAAACCTAGAGTAAGAAGAGCTAAAAAGATGTCAAATGTTATTAGACCTCACAAATATGAAAATCCTCCAATTTGGGCACAAGATTGGGTTCAGCTTACCAAAATTAAAGCCAATATGCATAACAATACTGGGCAAAGCGCAGCAGGTATTGTAAAGGATGGGGCTCTGTTACTGACGGCATATAGTACCGAATTAGATGTCTCAATTACAAAGGCTATACCATATGAAGATTTGACAAGACGTGTAACGGAATGGCTTTATGCACATTTAAATAGATTAGATAATTACCAAAGCGATCCTTCGTTACCTCAAGATAGAGGTGAATTGCTCAAATACCTTGAACTCGAGGTCAAATTTGGTCGTATCTGGTCTAAAGAACGTGATTCACGTATTAATTTGCCGATCTCCACAGAGAGTATTATTATTAATCAGGTAGATTATAACTTTAAACCTGGCGTTGAGCCTGTTATGTTTGATAAATTGAGAACATTCCTTATGGGTATTCAAGGAAAAGATATGGCAGCTTTTAAGGTTTTGGATACTAATAATATTGATTATTTCTATCATGGAGTTCGTGTAAATGAGAAACCATATGATTTACGTTTAACTAAAGATGCGACTACAAACAGAACTATTGCCACTATTGAGAAAAGAAGAATCGCAGATTTGTTTATTAACAATCCTAGCAACATATTAGATTTTCGGATTTCCTTATCATTAGAACTTCCAATTGATAATATCCCGAAAGAAATCAAAGGCAAAAAACCTAACATGATTCGAAATAAAGTACGCAAGAGTTATATTTCTGAAAGAACTAAAACCAGAATGGATTTAACTGATACGACTACTGAAATGAGTAGTGGGAGACAGCACTCTTTTGAAGTTGAAGTTGAATCTAAAATACCGTGGTTGATGGATTCATACAGGTCATTGAATAAAGGTGATTCCTTCACTTATCAAGATACGATAAAGGTTTTATTAGATAACTGTCGTATTTTAAATAGATCATTGGACAATTAGTATTTACGGCTTGCATATTTTTTTTTATTTAGAAATAATATAATGATGAATATATTTTGTTTTCACAAATAACAGAATTTTTGTCATATATATATATATATAACAATAAATAATTGACCTATTTTTCCTAGATCTACAATTTTCATTATTTTTTTCAAAAGAACTTAAACTAGTTTTTATTTACTGTCGGTCCATTTTTCTCAAGCATATAAAAAAAGTATTGTTTTTATTGAAATAATAATAAGTTATATCATAATAATAGTCCTGAATTTGTACTAAGCATGTTCAACTTGAGTTTCAACCTTCAAGATATTTTCTGGGTGCTGTTTAAGGTATTTTTCAGCAATGTCAGCATCAATCAAGTTACCATTTTCATCTTGATATTTCCTTATAATCTTCTTGCCATCTTTCATCTCAACCTTAGCTCCTTTGATTTCTGGGGCTTTTGAAACTTCATTTGGAGCTTTCTTAACGATAGGACCTGCTGCTGGAGCTGCTCCTATAGGAGCTGCTGGAGCTATGCTTGGTTCTGGAGTCCCATTTTCGGTAAATGATGAATATTCAGCCAAGCTTTCCGGAAATTGATTACAATCAAAATCCCAGGTACTCAACAATTTTGTTTTATTACATTGCAGTCTTGTCCATTCGCCACCATAAATCAAAGGAGAGTACGCATAGTAACAAATTGAAGAAAGAGCTAAGAATGCAGCAAAAATACTATAAGAAACAGCTGGTTTCTTATCCAAGACAAAAGTCAAAACTAAATCAAGTGCTTGACCTAAGGCTAAGATTTGGAAGTACAAAGATGGCATATAGTGGTGTAAAAATAATTGTCTGCCCATTAAGTAAAATGGAACCAAATGCAAAGCCCAGCCTCCAACATAAATCAAAGTCTGGACATTAAAGTGGATGAAGTGACGATCAGTTATTAATGGTTTACCTCTTTGCCAGTTAATGAATAATGCAACAATACTGCATACGTATAAGAAAACGACAGCGCTCGAAGCGTACCATGTAATAAAGTTACCAATCAAGTAAACTTGACGATGATCCTTTTGCCAGTAGTTGATACCTCTTTGCAAAGTAGGCCAACTCAGAGGTCTACTTTCAAAGGCATGAGAAGCAGTTAATTTGTTGTTGATGTGCCACATTCTTTTATGGGATTCGACAAACTTATCCCAGAAAGTGAGTTTCTTGTAAGACACTCTTTCAGCTGTAGAGTTTAAGAATTGGTTTTTGTTGGTTTCAATATACCACAAAGTCAAAGGTCTAACACCTTGACCAGCACAACTAACTTCTTGTTGTTCAAAAGCGTATTTTGGTAATTTTACTTCATGAGAGAATAAGTAACAGCCAGTCATGGCGTGTCTTAATCTGAAAACGGTATCTATGGCCCTCAATTCTTTTCTAGCGTCACCTTTCTTAGATTGGCTCTTGACGATTTCAACAGTGAAGTCATCATTGGCATCACCACCGAAACCTTCGAAACCGTAACAAGATGCTTCATTTTGCCATTCCTGCTCACTGACTGGTGGTCTATGATTGTGAGAATGTAATCTTCTGTGTGTCAATTTATGTCTTAAACGAATCTTAGTACCATCCGTTATTTGTTCAAAAGATGTTGGAGGAGTACTCACATTATATAATTCGATGATCCAAACATTATTTTCATCCAAATGGGGGTAAAGGGTGATTTGCTGTTGTTTAGAACCAGTTTCATACAAGTGATCATGAGAATGCAAATATCCACCTTGAGTATTGAGATGACGGAGAGTAATCTCAGAACCAACACCTACTTGAGAAAGAGTATTTTGAGGAATGATATTGCCCTTTAGAGTAGATCTAAAAGCAGATGACATGAAAGCAGAGCCTTCATCATCATTGCATAAGATACTGAAATGGATTGCAAAAAACAAGCAGTATAAAGCAAATGGAACGGCTAATAAGATAGAAGCTCTTGAAATGAAATGAGCGGCAACAGTTCTTGGTTTGAGTGATAAATCACCTAAGATAAACCACATTTGCCAAACCATGTAGCAACCAGCCCAAGCAATAGTAAAAAGACCAACCCATTTACTACTCAAAGCACAACCCAAGGCTACACCAGCGACAAATAAGGATTTATACCATCTTACACCGAATGGAATTTCATTTTCAAATCTTTTCAAAGAGTAAACTGCGGCTGCGATAAAAAAAAGTAACGGAGAATCCAAAAGAACGTATCTTGATAAGGTAGCATTGAAATTTTCTAAGGTCAACAAGACACTTGTCAATAAAGCAGTAATAATTCTACATCCACTGGCTCTAAGAGTCAAGTAACAGAATAAGATAGTACCCACACTTAAAATTGCAGGGAAAGATCTCATAGCAACATATGGAACAGATGAAGGAAACACATCACCGATAGCTTTAAACTGAAAGGATCCATTGTAACCAAACAAAAACCCGACACAAGCATAGAGCATTTTGACTAACGGAGGATGGACATCCATGAAGTATTTACCTAAGATGTACTTTCTAGCAAATCCACCAAAGTGAACTTCGTCAAATACGACCGAGTTGGGAGTCGATAACGCGTGGAAACGAACAGCCGTTGCAAACACCCCGAGGGCAGCAACAAGAAGCTTTTCCTTTCTTGAGGTGACAGATCTGATGGAGCTAAGATCTAAATCAGGAGCAGTGACCACAAAAGGTCTGTCCACGCCCTGCTCTATCTTGTATTCGGGGACAGGATCCACATCCTTCTTGAGAGAAGCAGAAGAAGTCTTCTTATTCAATTTACTCATTCGTTATTTTCGGGTGGTTTTGGTGGTGGACGATAGTATGTAAGCAAAACAAAATAGACAGTCGACTTTGCACCAGCGTTTTTCTTTTCTTTATTGTCTGTTTTCTTCTTTAGAAACACCCTCTACTAGTAATATGTGCTGCTAGTGTGTTGTTATTCTGTGAAGCACGCTTGTATACACTGATATATTATTAATCCAGTGAGATCAACAAATTCAATCAGCGTGTAATCCATTATTCAATAATTTACGTTTTTCATCCAGATTCTTTTTTCATAACTTCCACCTAATCTTTCCGCAAATTACAAAAATGCAGAAAAAAAAAATTTTATTTTTAGTCGCATTTTGGTGTGTTTTCTTAACGTGCAGTAGTTACCCTGCTCATGTATGTGGTGTCTATTTCACTGACTCAGCCAGGTGCAAATTCAACATGCGAGGATAATTTGCTAAAGATGATAGTTGGAGACATCTCAGTATTTCATTAACACAGAAATCTTTGTGAAGTCTACTTTAGAGAAACCATTTGATGCGTTTATTTTGATTGCACCCACAGGATAACAGTGCCAGAAAACCCATTTTCTGTGGAATTCTAATCTCCGCTTTGACTGTATTCTGTGTGTAAATATGTAGTTCTAAATATTTTACTGTTTTTCCATGCGTGGAGATTTACTGTCGCGGACTTAAAGTACCTCGAGCATTACCAGGTAAACCTGAGCAACTATACTCAATAGTAGTATAGCTTTAAACTCAATATTTGGTAATACTGAAGCATAGATAGAAAAAAGATGCGTCAGTGTCCTTTTATTTTCAATTGAAGGTGGTAACACAATTGCTAAACCATCGTTCTGCATTTTAATGCCTTATTAACTGATGTACTGCGAATATTACGTTTGGTATTATCAAAGGCTATCAATATATTTCTATTTTAATTATACTAATAATGAATTACAAAGTTTAAACGGGGAGAACAAAAAAAGAGGGAGAAAGGAAGAAAGAAAAAAAGCTTAGTCACGCTTCCATCTAACATCATCTTGTTGTCTAGCATAGTAAATACCACCGACAGCGATGTTGGTATTCCATTGGTCAATCACGGATGAAAGTGCAGTAGTGATTGCCAACTCTCTAGATATTTTGCTTTCATCAACTT
Source organism: Saccharomycopsis schoenii (assembly GCA_010994365.1). Lineage (NCBI taxonomy): Eukaryota > Fungi > Ascomycota > Saccharomycetes > Ascoideales > Saccharomycopsidaceae > Saccharomycopsis > Saccharomycopsis schoenii. The sequence continues at coordinate 210,407 of JNFU01000016.1, read as the reverse complement.
TGATGTTCCAACCACCTGGGCCGGCTGGAATGACTTGGCCAACTCTTTCTCTAACTTCAGATTCTTTTTCACCTGGATTGTGAACAATCTCTAAGAATTTTCCTTTAGTGGTCCAGTGGTATTGTTTACCATTTGCCAAAGTGAAAATTCTATAAGAATCAATTGCGTCAACTCTGTGGTTGATAATATGCCAACCCAACTCAGCAACAGGAATTTGTTCTGGTGATCTAATCATCAAAACGTTAGATCTCAAACCAGCTCTAGTTGTTGCCATTGGTTCATCTTCACCGTTTGGACCAGTACCTAATAATTTTGGGGAGTACATTTTATAGGCACCCTTAACGGCTCTGGATCTAACAAACCAGTACAATCTTTCTTCAGAGTCTTTAGGGCCATTTGGTCCTTCAGTAGTGTCATAGACATCGTAGATCTTGGAACCAGTGCCAAATCTTTTTCTGATTGCATATTCTTTCATCTTTGATTCATCGAACTCAATAATCTTTGGAACGTATCTGGAAGCTCTTCTGTGAGGATGGAATAAAACAGCTTTGGCAACCACTAATGGTCTCATAATTGGAGACATAATAAGTTCGACTGGCATTTTTGATTATTTTACAGCGCTTAAAGAGGTTCACTTGTTTTCTAATATACTTTACTTCTATTTGTAATTTATACTTTTTTTGAAGTTAATATTACAATCTAATTGTTTTTTGGTTTACTTTTTTCTGATACAAAGACTTAGTATTTCAACTGAAATTAAATTAAATAAACAAAAGTAGTTGAAATATAATATTTTTCTTAAAAAAAAAGGAAGTTTGTTATATTTTTAAAGAAATATATGTGTATAAGAAAATCAACAATAAAAAAAAGCAAAAAAAAAACCTATTAAAATAATTCTTTTATTTATTATTGCTATTATTATACTTTTTCTAATTTAGCATTTTACAATATTTTCTCCTGTCCTGTAATTTTAATTTTACAATTTTCTTTGTTGATAAGTATCCAGAAAACGCAAAGAATTCGAGTCATCAAGAATATTGACTCAAATAAATTTTAAATGGCGCGTCTGGTAAGTATTAATAACTAGTTAAAATAACTAAAATATAGATAAAGAATAATATGAACAATAGCTGTACTGATTAATATTTGAGCAAGTGAATTACTTTACTCGTCAGATAGTTCTTTCAGAAGATTATTGCTAAATATATATATATACATATATATTCTACTTACATAATAAAGTAAGTGTTTCTAACTAAATGCAGAATGGAAAAAAAAAAAATAAAAAAAAACAATCATGAAATAAATTTTTAAGAAAAACGCATCAAAAACTAGAATCGTCAGAACATAATTACAACAAAGCGTAGAATTGAAGAGGATATACATGTGCATATAATAAATGCAATGACCGATAATCAAGTGCCTAAACAATACTGAAATTATCACTAACAATATTACAGACTAAGTTGTATGGCAATGCATGATCTTCAGCACTTTCTTCTTCTGTGACAGCGGTAGAAACAACATTTGTGATCTTTACATCTGAGAAGTTGAAACTATCACCTTGAGTTTGTGATACAAATGTGACATACATCGGGAACAAATAATCTTCTTCACTAACCTCGACAGAGAAATCAATGGATCCACTTGCATTTTCTGAATTGATTTCCTTGATGGTAAATTGTAAAGTATCCTCATCAACAGTATTAAATTCAATATTTCCATCATTGTCATCTTGTAAAACTGCAGTACTAGCGACACCGGACAAATCAGGGACAGTGACATTAACATCCTTTAAAACAACTTCATTGTCAACCATTTTTTCCAGTAATTCGTATTCAACAGTAACATTCGTGGTATCACCACTTTGAGTAGTCCAAACTGTAAAGATAACTGGCAAAAATTTATTGTCATCGGCGTCTTTCTTGGTGGCACCCCTCCATCTTAGTACACCCAAAGCAGAATCATTAGATGGGAATGCTTTGGAAGCGTCTTTCAAGGCCAAGATATTACCATTAAATTGAGCTTTATCAATGTTTGGATGTGTTTTGTATTGTAAGCCATTGTCTTTTGGTAATGGCTGCAAAGATAACTTACAGTGAGCGTAATCTGGATTAATGATTCGTAATTGGAGATCACCCTTCAACTCACTAGATTTCACAGTACCATCCCTGCTTAATTCTGCGGTAATCTTTTCATTGATCACAATCAATATACCATCATTAACAATTTCTGGAACAGTAGGTTTCTTGTGTACTTGGCTAGATGCACCATTTTGTGATTTGTTTTGTAATTTGAATTGTTTGTTATTACCAGATTCTGCAATATGATTATTGGAACGCTGGGCTGTGTTGTTATTATTACTACTAGCTAACAGCATACCATGATCAGTATATCTATTTCTGTAATCGTCTTGAGGAACACTAGAATATTGTTGTTGCTGTTGGTAAGGGTTTGAAGATTGGAAGCCAGCTTCGAGGAATCTTTTTTCCACTTCTTTTCTAGCAAGTTCAATAGCTTTCAACTTTCTTTGTTCAACTGCTTCTCTTTCCTTATTCTTGTCAATAATTTCCTGTAATCTTTCTTCATGAGAGTCCATTTCCAAATAGGTTTTTATTTGTTGAGCAGTGAGGTCTTCCTTATAACCTTCAGTGACGATTTCATCAAACGCGTCCAAGATTTCAAAACTGTTCAAGAAAATATCATTGGCATCAATGGCACCGCTGCTGATATAACTGGAGCTTCTTAAAAGAGAGGAGATAGTATTAGTGAAAAGTTTCAAAGTGTCAATGTCTTGAATAATATTAGAATTCAAGTTAGTGATAATCAACACAATAAAGTTCTCCACAGGCTGATACAAGTATCTGATTAAGCCTGAATCAATCGTGGTATGCTGTGAAGAGTTCTCTGCTAACAAAGTGCTGAAATTAGATAAATAAAGCGCGATGGAATCTTTGTTCAATTCTTTGAATTGACGAGCGAGTAATGGTTTTCCGGAGTTGGAACAAATAGCTGCAGACAAAACAGTCATTTTTGTTTGTGATCTAAGTTAATATATGTTGTAATTATGGTTTTATAAAAGATCAATGATCATATAATAATACAGTATAGTAATCAGTATTTCTTTGTTTCTGATTCTGATCTAAATCTGGAGTTAATACTAAGGGATAAAGTGTTGAATAACTTATTACTCCAAAAAGAAAATTTTTAACTGCTGTTCAATTTTAGTTATAACTTCCGCACAGTTCTTGTTCGTTCATTGAAAAAAAATAGAACACAGGGAAAAAAAAAGGAAAAAATCGTTTTTGTTTCGCTGTTGTTTTGACTGTAAAAAGTCAGGCACTTGACCATATCCGCATATAGCCGTACTGGATGAATTTTTCAATATGAGAGAAACTTTGACCTATTTACAACTGTGTATAATATAAAACAAACGTCTATTATTATTGTGATTGTGTGCATTATAAGTATTTCTGTTTTTATACAGACATTGTATAGATCAAATTAATAAGCTAAAATAAAAAAAAAGGAAAACGAGTTAAGTAATGTCGATATCAACTCTCTCAGAAGTCAACACCTTCATCAACTACTGGAGCAGAATTAATGGATTCAATGACTTCATCAAGCACCCCGGCTGCAGTGGCAACTAAGCCCAAGAAAGGTCTGCTTGGATCCAATACTTTACTCAAATATTCAGGATGGTATTGAGCACCAACATAATAAGGATGGCTATCGTCTTTTAATTCGAAGATCTCCATTCTAACATTATTTTCATCTTTACCTACAAACTCCAAGCCTTGTTCTTCTATTAGACTAACCAACTTAGGATTCACTTCGTATCTGTGACGATGTCTTTCCATGACATGATCAACATTACCATATAATTGTCTAATCTTACTCCAGCCACCATCACTACTTGGTTGGAATTTAGTCTCTCTTAAACCTAATCTCATAGTACCGCCTAATTTGTTTTTGTCAATTTCTGGCATGTAAACAATGGCAAAATTTTCTTCATTGCTATCAGTGTTGAATTCTTGGGAAGTGGCATGTTCCATATGTAATACATTACGAACAAATTCAATTACTGCAATCTGTAAACCGAGACATACACCCAAATATGGAACTTTATTGACTCTGGCATAGTTGGCAGCCTTAATCATACCTTCAATACCACGAGATCCAAACCCACCAGGGACCAAAATACCATCGGCGGATTTAATTTTTGACCAGGCTTCGTTAAATTGATCGCTACCTGAGAGTTCGTCTTCAAGATCTGTTGATTCAACCCATGAGATTTGTAATTTTCTACTAATTTTCATGGAAGCATGTTCCAAAGCTTTAATAACAGATAAATAACTGTCATGCAAATTGGTATATTTACCGACGATAGCAATTTTGACAGTTTCAAAAGACTTATCGACACGGTCACATAATGCGGTCCATCTGTTCAACAATTTTTCACCGTTTTTGATTTGATCTGTGGTCAATTTGATCTCAGATAAGTTCAAATGAGCAGTTAATATACGATCCAATTGTTGATATTTCAACAAAAGTGGAACATGATAAGTGGAATTCAAATCATGGATACCAAGTACTTTTTCAGGAGCCACATGACAAAACATGGAAATCTTTGACATGGTAGCCTCTTCCAAAGGTTTAGAACAACGACAAGCAATCAAATTTGGAGTCAAACCCAAAGATCTCAAATCTTTAATAGCCGCTTGAGTAGGCTTGGTCTTTTGTTCACCATTGATGACTGGAACTAAAGAAACATGGATCAAAGCAAAGTTTCCAGAACCAACACGGAACTGAAATTGTCTAAGAGCTTCAATGAAAGGAGCACTTTCGATGTCACCAACAGTACCACCCAACTCAATAATACAAATATCTGGTGGCATACCTGAATCATCAACAGGGATTTGTGCAGTGGCTTCTATCCAATCTTGAATCTCATTAGTGAGATGAGGAACAACTTGGACGGTCTTACCTAAATAGTCACCTCTTCTTTCTTTTTCAAGCACTTTTTGATAGACCTTACCAGTAGTGATGTTGTGATTCTTGCTTAAGGAGATATTTAAGTATCTTTCATAATTACCCAAATCCAAATCACACTCAGCACCGTCATCCAAAGTGAAGACCTCACCGTGTTCCAAAGGAGACATGGTACCTGCATCAATGTTCATGTATGGATCGATTTTGATGGATGTGACACGATACCCTAAAGTTTTCAAAAGTAAACCCGTAGATGAAGCCAAGATACCCTTACCGATACCGCTAATAACACCACCGGACACAACAACGTATTTCATGATTAACGACAGATATAATTCTAATTAAATAAAAAAATAAGATAGCACAGCAGCAACTGATATTTCGAGAGACTATTGACTTCCTTTTCTTACTAGAAAGTAATCAAAAGAGTAACCAGAAAAGAAAAGAGTTTCTAAAGGAGCTAAAAAGAGAAGTGATGATGATTAATTAAAATGAGATGATGATGCCTATCGATTTATTTTACTGTATAGCGGAAGCAGGAAAAAAAAGTAACAAAAAATTTTTTTTCTAAAATTTTTTTTTCTCAAAAATGACTTATGAATCAGAATAGAAAAAGAAACTAAAAAGAAAAGAGAAAGCGAAGATTTTACGCGTTTAGACAGAGCTCAAAACCAACCTCATTATGCGGAGTTGCCGTACCGGAAAAATATTATGAAGCAAACTTGCTTAAGATGTAAGTAAATAGTTTTTCTTTCTCTCTTTATTTTGGATATTTCATCATATATGACTTTTGACGTCTTACAAATGAAGCTTTCATTTAACGATGTGTTTAAAGAAATCCTGTAGCGAATATTCCTCAGACTCTTGAAATGTGCTACATTTCCTACGATGATCTGTGATGCGACTCACCAGATCCCATATCCGAGATCCCATAGCACCAGCGGTGCGCCGGTCTTGTTACGGCTGGTTCATTAGTAAATATTATCCAGAAGATAAAGGGCCTGAATCACATCATAATTATCATTAAAATGTAATTTAGCCAATTTGATTTAAAATACATTCAAATGCCATCGATATTTATTCATTTTTATAACTATTATCAATTTTTTTTAATTTATTAGTTGGCGGGATATACGCAAGTATTATTAGTCGATATATTATAAAAGAAAGTAAAGCAGGCACATCAAAAGTGGTCTACTTCGCTTGTTTTTGCTAGCTTTCAATGCCGGGAAAATCCATGAAACAATAAGAATACTTATGCATCGATCTTTTGTGGATTATCTCTTTTTTCGAAAGACAAAATGCAATCGTCTTGTGGGAAAATAGTGGCAAACACTCTGATCTTTTCACTCAATGGGGTAACTTTATGTTTTATATGGTAATTCATGACAGATTTTCCAATCAAACCAGTAAATAACAACATCACATATTGTTGACCAAGACAAACATGAGGACCAGTACCAAAAACTAACCAGTTTTTCTTTGCTTGATTAGCAACTGAGCCTTCCACCCACCTTTCAGGAATGAATTCTTCTGGGTTTTCGTAAACCTCAGGGTCATGTAAGGATGGATGCAAAGTTGGGATCACCATTGAACCCTTTGGAGCAGAATAGTCAGGAGTAATCGGGAATGTCTGTTTAACGACATATGGAACCATAGATACAGGAGGATGAAGTCTCAAAGATTCTTTGACTACCATATGTGTGTATGTCATTTTTTCAATCATTTCCAAGGATAAAGGAACATTAGGGTCACCATTTCTTACAGCTAATTGTTCTTCATGGATTTTCTTAATAACATCAGGTCTGTCAGCAACGGTTTGATACAACCAACAAGTAGCACTACTACTAGCATCTTGAGATGCAAATAAAAAGGTGAAAATAGCTTCGGAGATCTCCCTATCAGAGAATTCACGAATAAGACCCTTCAAGTCGTCATCTAATTCAGCACCTGCAGCTTTTTTGTTACGAGCTTCAATCATTAATTCGACCCATTTGTCCATAACACAATTTGGAGTTCCTCCGTTCTTCATACGTTCCTTAGACATACCTGCACATTTTTCAAAAATCTTCATAGTCATGTCAGCGGTCAGTCTACCGTACCAAGTTTTAGTGTATGGGATAATGATCGGGAAGTTCACCAACTCAAGAGCTGCAGTAATTAAGTAATAATCATCTGCAATCTTGCGGACCTGGTCATCAGTGATGTAGTCACCGCAAAATGTTTTCAAAGAGACAGCACACATGATTTCTCTAAAGTCATTGAAAAATGGAACTGGGCCATCCTTAGATAACTCAACGAAATGATCAAGGTACTTGTTGTAAATTTTTTCTTGTTGAGGAATGTACATTTCAAGGGCCTTTTTGCTGAAGAGACCGTTCAACCCCTTTCTATATTCGGAGTGGACCTTACCATCAAGAAAAACCCAGTTGGTAGGTCTGAGAATCTTGACGGCAACATCAACAACACATGGCTTGACATACTTTGGTGCAGAGAGAATTCTTCTGGCCAAGTCTCTGTCGGATGCAATAACCACGAACTTGTGGAAGATGGAGACACAGGACAATGGACCAGACTCCCATTTGGCCTGGTATTCCTCGAACTTTGGGTCCAAGGATTCAAGGAATGGACCAATAAAGGGCCACATCTTCCATTTTGGGCCAGCAATGCTGCCCTTGTTCAACTGGTACATGACCTGGTCGTACACTAAAGCAACACATAATAAGGTAAGAACGATTTTCAACCAGCCAATCTCCTCGACAGTGGACGAGATTGTGGATTTTGCGAACGCAGAAGTACTGTTTGCCACAAAGGAGGACATGATAGATATATAAACTACTGAATGCTAGCTTTGTTGTTACACAATAGTATGTTATGATAAGAGAAATCTAGATAAATTAGTAAGCTGAATATTCAATTATTTACATCTTCTATCGTAAGTAACTTAAAATTTTTATTTTTTTTCTAAAAGCGTTTCTCCTGCAATAATTTTTTTTTCCCTTCAGATTACTCGTATGCGGTATCGTATAACCTATTGTGTATACGATAGAAGCGATCGAGCTTTAACAACCGAATAAAATTTTCGCTTCCTTCTTTGTTTACAGTAGAAAATAAAAGAGAATAAAAAATCTCCGAAAATATAAAAAAAAGAAAATAAAGAATGCCATCTTCTGCATAATAGTGCAACATTATTCAAATCAGCGCATATACCTCATGGGCGCATAATCATGGTTTACAAAGTATACAAATACAATATTGTCAATTTATTATATTATACTGTCAATAGGCATTGACCTGGCCTTGCCAAAATACCACTAATACAGCTTACAACTCATCGTGGTTCCAATCGGCAGCAACTGCAGTGTCATTTTCTACTTCAAGAGACTCCTTTGTGTCGTCTTGTTTCTGTTCGCCTGCAACCTCGTTGATTAACTTCTCCTCATCTTCTTGAACCCTTTCTTCGATAGCCTCAGGTTCCTCTTCAGCCACTTCCTCCGGTTCCTTCAACTTCTTCAACTCTTCGGCAAAGCAAGCGACTGGGGAAGTAACATCGATGAAGTACTTACAAATTTCTGGTTCTGTGACCTTCAAGACTTCCACTGTCTCTCCACACAAAACGTTCACTCTAGCCTCTCTGATTGGTCCGGACCAGCATTTTGCACCATTTTTGAAAAGCATTTGAAGTATTTTACCATTCTTTGGAGTATCTATGTCATAAACAGTACCATCATACTGACCAATAACAACATGTTGATTGTTTCCCTGTTGGGTAATCTTTCCTAAGAAATCAATTTCGTATTCGTATTCGCCGATGCTTGCCTTGAATGTTTCGTTTTCCACGGCTTTGAGAATTTTTCCAGGACCGTATTTCTTAGTTTTATCAGAGAGTTCATCCATCTTATTTGCAACTTCTTGGTTCATTTCAGCAATAAGTTGTTGCTTTTCCGCAATAGCATCTGTTAGCTTGGCCATTCTGGATTTATATTCTGGGTTATTATCATTGGATAAATCATTGATGATATGCAACTTGTTAGAAATGATATCAAAGGCCGTCAATTCATGCTTGGTTTCGGTTGTTGGTAAGTTGTCATACATTCCAATGAAATCCTCAAATGCGTAAACCAATTTACCGTACACATCTTTAACAAAATTGTAATTTTTCAAGTCTTCCAACTCTTGCTCTTTGGCCAATTTCAATTTTTCTTGTTTAATGATATCTAATTCTGGTTCGGTATGCTCATCATCAATGTAAATTCTGGAACCTTCGTATGGATCAGTTCTGTTAAGTTTTTCTTCTAAGCCTTTAACAAACTTATTCAAATCTTTAATAGCAGCTTCATATTTATTAGCATAATCTATCTTAGATAAGATGTTCTCTTGAACATAATCTTTGAATTCGGTATATTCAGTAATTTGCTTCAAACATGTCTTGACCACATCATTGTTGAAATTAGGATTATGCTCCAGCTCTAAAGTTTTAAATAATTCTTCATACTTCTTGTTCAATTCATCTTGTAATAACAAAACCTTTAGCAATGCTGAATGCAAATCCGACTTTCTACTGATGATAAAATCTTGCCAGTCATGCAAATGCTTTCTATTTTGATCTAAAAGGAAATTCATATTGAAAATCTGGAAATCATGAACCGTGAGATCATATAATTTGAAATATGGAGTTTCTAACTCTTGAAACTTTTGTTCAGAATATGCATCATCTTCTTCAATTTTTTGGAAGTCAGTGATAACCTTCTTAACAGCTGCGTCATTAATATTGGAATCAAACTCATCTGCCAAGTACTGCAAAATATCATGCGCTTTCTCGATTTTCTTTCTATTGTAGACAGCACCATCTTTAATTAGTTCAATAGCTCCAAGAATATCATGAATCTTAATTTCGATTTCACCTGCGTTGTATGTTTCATTTGTTTTCAATTCATTCAAGAACTCAACGGCATCGGTGTTGAATTCGAGATTCAACGCTTGCAATTGCTTCTGCAAGGAGTAGACATCGTCATTCAACGCAGAGATCTTCAAAGATTCGGAATCAATGTCAGCCTGCAATTGCTTGTCAAATTGCTCGACCTTTGCCAATAGTTCATTCTTGATAGCTAGCCCGTTAGTCAATTTGTTGATCTTTTGGTCTTTCAAAAACTGGTATTTGTAAGACATTTCAAGACATCTGTCTTCGCAGTTGGCGGTGGTATTCCACTCATCAGAACCGTCACAGCATAAGTCGTAATCGCAGACGCCATCGTTAACCCTACTGGACGGAATATAGCTCGGCTTGAAGCCGGAGTTCGCACAATAGAACTTAGTATCGCCCTTGCCGGTGCATGCAGCGGTGCCGGGCTCGTCAGAGCCGTCAGGACAGTCGCAGTAGCCATCGTTGATCTTGGACGGATCGATGGCAATCGACGGGTCCGACAAGCACTTGAAGAGCTGGCCCTCTGGCACTTGGTACAAATGGTGCTTTCTTGGCGGGACGCCTATGATTCTTGGGTCTTGTTGTTTGTCAGCAGCGACAGGACCAAGCAAGGCCTGGGCCACCAATAAGATCGCAGCGTATTTCATGATTGTTGCGGTTTTTGCGGAACTTGACTAGAACGCTATTCTGTTGTCTGTTGGCGATAGCTTGATTTTGTAGTACCTCTGTTGTAGTACCTATTTTTTGCAATATGGGCCAGTAGCAGAATCAACGGTGCAAAATACTGGCAAATTCCAAGATCCTTGGGCTATGAAAGCAAGAATCTTTGGCGGTGAAAATAAAAATTTTAACACCGTATTAAAGAAGTTGGCTATTTTCAGTATAACAATAAATAAACAAGTCTCTGCGCACGCAGCATGGTTTTATCAGTTCTTTTTTTTTATTTTCTTCTTGTTTATGTATTAAAAAAGTTTGAAAATTTGTGTCCACGTGTTTAGAAGAGATGTACTCGCACAAAAGAAGAGAGACAAAAACACAACGGGGCTACAAATATGTAGAAACAGGGCTGCAAACAAGTTGAGACCAGGCTCCAAACGCAAAAGTCACAGGGCACAAAGTATACACTAGCTGAAGACTAGATCACAGCATTAAAGGACACCATTGTATGGATACCAGTATACTATTATATTGACACGCTACGCTATATTGTTATCAACATATCGTAAATATATTCTCATTGTTATATTCCTGATATATTATTGCTATACTTTTAGCACGTTACCAGCACAGCACTTGCCTACTCCACTGCCTCGATCTTAGGCTCGTCGTCTTCCTGGATCTCCACAATCTTGTGCTCGCCCACTACGGCTGCCGGGTCCGCCCCGTGTGCTTCCACATTGGCCGGCTTAACCTCCTGTGCAAACACCAATGTCTTCACAATGAATCCAATACCGTCCAACACGCTGTTTACGACAAACACCCAGCCGCCCAAGCTGATGCATCCCCTGGCTACCGATGGGAATGACAAGTAAAGCTCCACAGCCCATGGAAACATGCCCTTCGGCAAGACTATCATTGTCAGCTTTCGGTACCACACCCTGATAAACAACAAAGGCGCATAATTGAAGAATTTCAACGCAAAGCTGCAGTTTTTCAAAAACTGTGTCTCCCCATCGAGTACCAACTGCTGCAACTCGCCCATTTCCTTCTTCAATTTGTCACATTTTCTATTCAATTTCGTCCACTTGGCAAACTGGTCTTGTGCGCTGATACTGAGCTTCTCCTTGTGCGTCTGTTGAAACTCCGCTCTTTTGTTGTGGTACTTCATCAAGTCATCATTCTTGCTTATTTTAAGGTAAACCTTGTAGTATATCAACTTGCTGACGACGTCATCTCCGGCTAATTTAAGCAAGTACTTGAAAACGCAGAGAAGCGTAACTATTGCTATGAGAGTGCTCATCCTGCGTATCACTATTATCTGTCTCTATCAGTATAATCTATTAATTTGTGCTAGCAGTAAGACTTGTCTTATTTACTACCGGGCGATTGATTGATCTTTAGTTTTCTCCAACTTCTGGATTGATTTCAAAATCTTTTTGTGTTTTTTTTCAACCCCACTACCTATTTTTTTTCTCTCCGCGCGCGTTTTATTTGGAAAAAGCAGCAAGAAGGACGAAGAAAAGCTTTCACAGTAAAAAAAAAAATCTGAGAGCTAAGTATGGACTTAATTCAATAGCAAAAACCATCAAAGGAAATAAAAAAATTTGTCATTTGCTCCTATTTGCCTGGGTTTTTTTTAATTACTAATAGCTCTATTAAAGCCGAATGGTATATGGTTCTGAAATTATTGTTCACTTACAGTAACGGGTTTTAACTGGGGTAAGATATTGTTAAAGCTCGCAATCGAGGTAATCTCATCAATGTCTACCGTGGTCCCTATAAGCTTCTCCTTTGACTTTATGCCGCTCCAATTTTTATTGGTGCCATTTGTTTCATTGTAACCGTGATTAGCTGTTCCAAAAAAGAATCCGTTAAAGAACTTGTTTTGTAATTCTGCCAATTCTTCATCATCGTAATTGTAGTTGACATAGTCACCGGGGTAGGTAATATCTGCGGTGTTTGTAGAACTGGAAGCTCCTAAATAATCATGTTTATTTTTTGTCCGTATTGTTATTGTATCGCCATCAGTAGAAATACTGGCGCTGTTGCTGCTGCTACTAGTCATTGTGAGATAACTTGAAGATATGAGAGCTGCTGCGGTTGAAGTTGGAACAGATATTGGAATGGCAGATGTCACGTTAATTAAAAAAGATAAGAGGAGTAGCAGGATCAACATGAACGTTGAAACACTTTTGGGATTGTGGTCCATATTCTTGTTTTATTATTATTATTATTGATGTTGTCTTATATTTGAAGTTCTATGTGATGATCATGCAAGGAAATAAGTCAGCCAGTAAAAAGAAAAACAACTTAGATCTCATTTTTCCAATGGTTATAAGTAGTTTTTTATATATATTTCCTTGACAGATACCTATCATTTATATACTGCCTTTTGTAGATCAGGGCTATATTTGATGATGTAGTTCATGTGCCCGAAAAAGTCATACATGTTGAAAAGGCGTTCTTTGCTTCTCCTCCAGAAATGGACATTAATTTTATACGCGCACACACTCATAAGGACGTTTTCTACATGTAAAATGCACCTAAATAGCCAGTTATCTAATAATATATTACAGCAAACCTAACTAACACTAATAATAAAAATATGTATTGATTATACAATGATCATAGAAGACTTTTTTTTTAAAAAAAAACAAATTAAATAATTATCTAATAATCAATTTTTTTTGGAATTGGTTCGTTGACATCGAACTCTTGAGTTTCTGTGTACAATTTTCTACCAGCTTCAGATGTCCACCAAGTACCATTAGGGAATTCAAATTCGGCAATGGATTCTTCCTTGAATTCCACAGAGTAACCTGGTGCAGTTGGTACTTGGTAATATCCTTGTTTCACCACAGAAGGATATTTAATATGCTCATGTAAGTGGTCGACGAATTCCAAGATAGACTTCTCACCACTGATACTCAAGTAGTTAATATTGGACAAATGTTGTGTGTATTCAGGTAAACCAACCCCACCAGAGTGTGGAACGACTTGAACATTGAACTTCTTAGCCATAAGCAAAATTGCCAATACTTCGTTTACACCACCGACTCTACATGCGTCAATTTGTGCATAATCAATGGCTTGTGATTGAAACATTTGCTTAAACATGATTCTATTTTGACACATTTCACCAGTAGCAACACCGATTCCTGTACCTTTCAATCCATCTCTGACGGCTTTATGGCCCAATACATCATCTGGGGATGTAGGCTCTTCAATAAACCAAGGTCTGTATTCCTTTAATTGGTTCATCCAATCAATAGCTACCGGAACTGACCAGGCTTGATTAGCATCAACCATCAAGGTGTTTCCCTTGTCGTATCCCAAGACTTTTCTAGCCAATTTCAATCTTCTCTTATCATCTTCGATGTTAGAGCCAACCTTGAATTTGAAATATGTGTAACCTTGTTCCAAGGTCTCGTGTAATAATTTCTCTGCTTTCTCGTCTGGATAATGTAACCAACCTGCAGAGGTAGTATATGCAGGAACAGCTGTGCTGTTCATCACATTTTTCAATCTTTCTTCTCTACCAATCTCAGCATTTCTCAAGATCTGCAAAGCTTCTTCTGGTGTCAATGCATCAGTGATATATCTGAAATCAATTAATCTAACTATTTCTTCTGGGGTAAAATCAGTGATCAATTTCCAAAGTGGCTTCTTTTCATATCTAGCCCAGATGTCAAACAAAGCATTGACTAAGGCGCCAAGTGCCATGTGTGTCAAGCCTCTTTCTGGTCCTAACCATCTAAATTGATGGTCTGAAATCAAGTGTCTCCAAGTAGCTCCAAAATTAGAAAAAATTTCTTCAAAAGATCTGTTATTAACCCTCTCACCCAAAATTTCGATGGCACGGCAGACTAAATTAGTACCTTTACCATCAGTAAAAGTCATACCAAAACCGGTTAAACTTGGATCTGAGGTGGAGACGACAACGTAAGCCGCAGAGTAGTCGCCGACGTTTAAAGCATCAGATCCAATTTTTTCTAAGGTGGTAGGGAATCTGACATCATGGGTCTTGATCCCGGTGATTTTAAGTTTATAGAAGTCGGATTTTGTCATGGTTACTGTTTTTGAGTACTGGGTATACCGCGATTGTATATTGCAAGAATGCTGAAGGTGTAAATATTATAAAAAGAAAAACTATAATTATCGAAAAATAAAAAAGAGAAAACCAATCATTCAGATTTTACAAGAATCACCAAGATATTTATATTGATAAAATTCCTGCGTACCTCTTTCGAAGTAGCGATAATCTCTGTTGGATGAGCGGTACAACCAAGTAATGCAAGTTTGTTTTTATTATTCAATCTAAGCCAGGATTCTCTGCTAGTCTATTATGTTTCTATGATGTTCTGACTTCTATGTTGGCGGAACTCGACGGAGATGTCTAATGTCCGAGTCCCGCCAATACTATACAGGCTACCCAAACCGAAGTTCAGGAATCCATCGCAAAAAAATAGCCAAGAAATTACAACAGCTACAACAGTATGAATGAATCGTGGGGTAAGTTTTAATGTTTGTCAAAGAAATTAATGAAATAAGGATATCCAGAGTGTCATCCGTTTGTTAAATTGATAGGCTATTTAACTTCTTTTTTCTTTTTTTTTCACAAGCGTATGCAGCTACCTAAAATTCACGCATAACGGAGATAGTCAAAGAAAATAATAGGCTACCACACTTATGGTGTCTCTAGTTAATGGTTATGCGCACTTGTATATTTGGAGAATTCCTAAGAAATCTCAAGTTGAGTCATAGCTTGATATTCACGTTTCAATCATGTGCACGATGTACTTTCTCCTATTTCTAAATTTCCTACATATTCACCAACCAATTATTCGACTCTTCGTGCAAAATAATTAATGACAATAACTAATTTACAAGGAATAAAATATGCCTGAATGCTCTGCTCACTTTAGTGTCTTTCATGTATTAATGCGAACATCACACGATTTGTGCCATCAGCTCAGCTATTATGTGCTGGTTGATAGTAGAACTATACATTCATGCCACCTATGAACTACATTAGTATCTCTGATGGCATAGCATAAAGATATATATTCCTCAAAGTATATAAATATCATAAGGATAATGGCAGAACTGAATTCAGCCCTCTAAATAAGCGTTATACCCAATGGTTTCAAGTTTTTCAGCCTTATCCGTAACAATTTTTTCCAACTCCAACGCATACGCTTGTGTCATGGTGTAATACTTACTGTCATAGGCACCCAACATACGTATAGCCAACAAGCCGGCATTCGTACTGTTGTTAATAGCAACTGTAGCAACAGGAATTCCTCGAGGCATCTGTACAATGCTGTACAAGGAATCTACACCATCCAATCTCGATCCCTTGACAGGAACACCGACAACGGGTAATGGAGTCATTGAAGCAACCATTCCTGGAAGATGTGCAGCACCGCCAGCGCCTGCTATAATTACCTTCAATCCACGTTCATGAGCTTCCATGGCATATCTGGTCAATCTTTGTGGGGTGCGATGCGCTGAAACAATAGTGACTTCAAATGGAACACCAAATTTTTTCAATATATCGCAGCCATCTTTCATCACTGGTAAATCGGAATCAGAACCCATGATAACACCAACTAATGGCTTGGTTGCTGTTGTATGTACAGTATCAGCATTAGCAGCTTTGCTATTCAAAATAATATCCAATTTACGCTCACATTCATCCATGGAGCTTCCTACGATGTTGATATGACCCACTTTTCTCTTTGGCTTAGAAGCTTTATTGTATAAATAAACATTACTTCCCGGGGTTTGTAATGCTCTTTCACAGAGTTCTAATTCACCGTCTGGCTTCTCTTTACTGCCCAACACATTCAACATGATGCAGTTAGTGTTTGTAGTGGAGAACTCACTGAATCTGTCAGGTAATGGTAATCCAGTAACGGCTCTGATAATCGCTTCAAATTGAGAAGTTACACATGCATCAATGGTATAATGACCAGAGTTGTGTGGGCGTGGTGCAATTTCATTGATTAACAACTGTCCATCTTGTTCAAGTAAAAACATTTCGACACCATATATGCCAGCACTATTCTTTGGGAAATTCTCGATGGCTTTCATTGCCAAATTACGTGCCCGAACCCTAATGGATTCTTCAACCCTTGCTGGGGCATAAACAATATGACAAATATTGTCTTCGTGAACAGTTTCCACCGTAGGATATGCATGAACTTTACCTTCAAGAGTCTTCACAACCATAACAGCTAACTCCTTTGCGAAAGGGACGAATTTCTCAGCATATAATGCAGTTTTTTCACCAAGTGTGGATCTAGCAGTTTCAATCTGATCTGCTGATCTAACGACAAAATTTCCACGACCATCGTATGCATTATTTCTAGCTTTTAGTAAAAATGGGTAATTCAACTTTCCTCCGATTCCGGCAATAGCTTCAACATTATTCTCGACAGCATACGATTCAGCAACTGAGACTCCGTGTTTCATCAAATATTCTTTTTGAACAAACTTATCCTGAATCATTTTGATGGTTTCAGGAGATGGATAGATTGGGGTATTTAAATCATTAGACATCACATCAGTGTTGATATGCTCGATCTCAATAGTCATAACATCGCATTTTTTTGCTAATCTGGCAACATCATCCGCAATTTTAAAAGATCCATCAATATGCTCATTCCAGGAATTGATTTTCTTGGCTGGACTGTCTCCCTTTTCGAGAACTACAGTTTTTATGTTCAATCGATTAGCCGCTTCGACCATCATAAGCCCTAATTGGCCTCCTCCGAGAATACCCACAGTTTTGCTATCCATTTTTACTTTTCAGGTAACGCAATGTTTATCAAGTTAAATTAATATAGTATCTAATTTTTGATATATGAAAAATTAAATATTATTTCTTCTTCAGATTCTATCTGAACTACTAAAATGTTCATTGAAGTTCAGCTGTGACTCTTTTCTCTTCTCTTGTATTCTTCAATCATCGTTTTTTTTTATACCAAAGCACGTAAAAAAAATTATTTTATTATGTTTCAGGTACGGCACTTTGAAGGACATTATTCTTTTTTTTTTTTGGCAAGCTACCTAAAGAGATTCGAAAGTAAAAAGCGTAATTATAATATATGTACTCTTGTAAAGGACAGAACAATATGAGTGTAAATTATAGCCAAACAATTAAAAGATTCTGATAGTTTTCAATGTTACTACAATGTGCTTTTTTGGGGTTTATGCGTTTATATCTATGTCTATTAATAGTGTAAGTAAAGTGTAGTGATAAAAAAAAAGAAGCAATACAATAAATTTCTATCAAAATAATAATAATATCAGGAACTGAAAGGGAAGTAAGCATTAGCTTAGGTGGCACTGGCAGCATTAGACCATAAATCTAACAATCTTGAAGACAGCTCATAAGTTATTTGTACTTCTCTGATCAAATCAGTAGTCAAATCACTGCTGTCAACCTTCTTGTTGTATGCGGAAACAGCACTATCCAAGGAAGTGTAGTCACTGCTACTAGTAAACATGACATATTTGGAAGTCGCGTTGTATTTGATACCAAAAGAGTTCAAGTCTGTAACATGGTTTTGAACCTTCAAGAAAAAGTCAATGAATTTCATGTTATTGATCTGACTGTTGATGCTATACAATTGCTTAATCCATGGAATTCTCTTGGATTGTTCAGTTGCTCTAATGAGATCTGGAAGCTCAGCATTGAAGGTTTCATACGTTTCAACGTAATTGGAAAGTCCGCTATATACAACAGATGGCTCCCAAGATGCTTGGAATCCCCCAGAAACGTTGTAAATGGCACTTTGAAGGGCGGAACCATCAGTGGTATCATTATCAGAAATTTTGTCAACGAGAGATTTTTGCGTGTCGGTAGGACTTTTGTGGCTTCCCAAAATTAAAGCTTTTAAAAGATCAGTGGAGAATGCAGTGTACTTCAGCAATGTGTCGTACTGGTCTTTCAACATTAAAGACTGTAGATTCCCCTTTTGTGTCGTTAACACTTGAGAATATACCTCCCAAAGCAATAGAGTTTCGTACCCTTCAGAACCACAAAGTCCAGTATCAGATGATCCGGAAGTGTCAATCGCAGTGCTATTTGAGGTGCTGTTGGACGAAGTACTTTTTGAAGAAGAGGTAGTGTTCTTGCTGTCAGTTTGGGTAGATGCAATAGAAGTAGATGATTTCGATGATATAGCTTTTCCAGTAATAGAAGCTGTTTTGAGACCTGAAGTTGTCACATTGGCCCTGGCTTCTTCTTTATTCACTGGATCGCCTGTTAAAAAGAAAAATGGAAATACAGTAGACTTCGAGTTCTGGATGGAGGTTTGAGAAATACTAGAAGATGTTGCTGTACTTTTTGATGAAGGTGCTGCGGAAGTAGACACTTGTGAGGAGGAAGAAGCAGCTTCGGGAACTGGAGAACCTTGTGAAAAATTGAGAAGCTGGAGTATTAAACAAAGTAATTGTATTGAGAAAAACATGCTGTTATTACTAATTTTGATTTCAGTTGATTTTAGCAAAATGCACTACCTTTAGTTCTGCTCTTTTCTTTTTTTAAGTTGAAGCAAATGTGCAAACCAGTTTATATTTATACTTCTTCAACCTTTGTTGACCTTCTAATTAATTATTCAATGTACCAAAAACAAGGAGGCAGCTTTTATTACTTTTTACGCATATTCTTTTTTTTTTTTATGTGGAGCGCACTCAGTTACATTTTCAACATGCATAAATCCCTAAAATTCACATAAAATTTGTGTTTGAACTAGAAACTAGGATCGCAAGATGCTACTAATAAGCATACCGATATTTTGCACAATAAACAAAACGCTCCATGAAATGTCTTAGCATTTCTTTGAGAAACACTTAATGGAGGTTCGATATCCTATTTGATAGTACTTGATCATAGTTGGGGCGCAAAATGTTTGTGAATTTGAAATTCATGAACCCTGTCCGTATGATAGTGTTTCTTTCAAACGAAACGCGATAGCTTCATGCAGTCACATGACCTGAAGCAGAAGATCTTTCTCAATGTTAAAGCTACACATTATTAGAAAGTAGGTTTATGACTTCTCGAAGTGTAAATAACACTACAAAGTGTATTGATGTTGCTGTTTTAAACTATGAAAACTATTATTATATTAAAATTGAATATGTCAAAAACCAGAAAGAATAAATATATTTAATGATGAAAAGATAATACTAAAAACACAAAGGAATAATAAAAAATAAACAGAAAAGAAAATAAACGAAGAGAATAGAAAAGAAAAAGCAATTAGTATTGGTACTCAAAATATGGATTTTTATCACCCATGATAATCTTGTCTTCTTTACTAAGGGTATCCCATTTTTGCTTATACTCATTGGTTCTCTTTTTCTTGTTCACGTAATACAAGTAAACGGTGTAGCCAATCATTAAGACCATACTGAAATACAAAAATGCGAATGCAATTCTCATGGCTCTTCTAAACCATGAGTTTGTGAAATCAACATTTTTCTTATAGAAAGTCCACCAACAAGCTACCGCACCCAAAGATCCAAAAGAAATTTCAAGGGTGATACAAATACTTTTTCTTAAATGGCCAAGAACATTCATAGTGGTCCAACAAATCATTAATGGAACAGCAGCGTAACTAGAAATGAAGATGAACAATGATTGAACGTATGCCTTTTCACTGTAAAGCAAGCCAATAGGAACGTAACCTTGTGCAAAACAAGTAGTAGCGATGGCACAAATCATGAGATTGATGATAATGAAAGGCGATCTGACATTGAAGTAGTCGGAAATGAAGGAATTAAGAAGTGTCCATACAAAAGATGCAATCCAGACCCATGCGTTTCTTCTTTCACCTTCAATACCTGTAAATCCAAGTGCAAGATCGTTGATGAACGGATCAAATACAGTCATACCATAAAGTGCAAAGCACGTGAAAAAGTTGGCTAATGCAGGAACCATGATCAATGGATCGAAAATGGTACAAACAATTTGTTTGAAACTCAGTCTTAAATTGTAACCTGATTTTCCCCCGAAAAGTTCTAATTTCTTAATCAAAAAGAATGATTCATTATCACTGAAGAAACGTGCACCTTCTGGGAAATCTGGAAATGTGAAGAACAAGATTATTGCTGCAACCATCGTGATTGAACCTTCAATGATACTAAGCCATCTCCATGTCTCAAGACCGTGTTTACCATTAAGATGGATTTGACATCCGTAATTGATAAAAGAAGCTAAAATACCTCCCACAGACGCCATAGAATAAATTAACCCGAATCTTTTTTGTGACTGGGATCTTTCATAATAGTGAGCCAATAAGTAGTAAATTGCAGTTTCTGTACCAGCCTGCAACAATCCGTGTAGAACTTCACAGAAAATTAAAACAGGGAAAGATTGCGCAAATCCAGATCCCACACCAACGGCACCATAAAATAAAACTGTGATAGAGATCCAGAAGTGCGGTCTGACAAAACTGAGAAAAAAATTACTGAAGATTTGTAAAACTGCATAAGGAACGAAGAATGCGGTGTACATTTTCCCAATGTTACCCATGGTGGTGACTCCAACCAATCCATCGACCAAAATAAAGCCAAAAAATGTTTTGTTCATAAAGGAGATAAAGAAAAGTAAGCAGAATGGAGGCAAAAGAAATAAATCGATTTTTCTAGTCAACTTTTTGCTGTCCACGTTAAATTGTGCTTCAAGAACCTTGAGCCTTTCAAGTTTGACATCTTCATTGAAGTAGTGGGATTCTATATCAAAGATTTCGGTAATCTCTTTCTCGACTCCGATCTGGTTTTCGTTGGTTAAAGCATCCAAGTTACGCTTTATTTGGGAATCCAAATCTGCTAGCTCATTCATATTTGCATGGCTGTCGGTATTGCTTTGTGCATCCATATTGCAGATAGGCGGGTTTTACGAAAGGTGTGGGCTCGGTGTTATCTCACAGATTAGTTACAAGAAAGGGAAAGAAAGAGGGAAAGGGAAAGAAAGAGGGAGAGGAAAAGGAAATGCAGATATATATCAACGAGATATGGTCTTTTCAGCGAGATAAGCTAATTATATAGTAATGATGCAGCACACAAAACGTCCATAAATATTTGGATAGGCCTTGGTCCCCTTAAATATGAACGCAGCAATTCCTCAGATCTGTCTTAGTATATGTGGTTTTGCAACAAATTCATTATGCGGTGGCAGAGATAAATACAACAGAAAAGGAATAGCTTTAGATAAAAGAATGCTGCATTTCGCTATGCATCATGCAGAAACTGTATTTTTGACGACAATAAGACTGTCAGGGACTATGCCACGTGAATTTCACAATGTCCGGTCGGATATTTCCTTCAGCGGAAACCACAGCTGCGAATAGTTGATGCACACTATATGATCGACGATTCAGCTGTAAATCTACAGTATACTTTCACGGATAGTTTTCATCATGTGTCGGATATTTTGCAACATCAAGGCTCTGAATAGTTGTATCCGAAGTCCAAGTGAAGCAAAACGTGGAAAATGCCACATTAGAAAACTGAATGTGTGCGTAGAAAAGTTTCTGGTCCTCTATTTTTTTATTTCTTTTTGTTTGCTGGATTCAGGCTAACAAATTGACTGCTTGTATGCAGTCTGCACAGTCAAAATCTAGTTTTGTATACATCTGGCGCAAATGTTGGGCAAAAAGAAGATTTTTACTGAGATATAATACAATCTAGTGGCGAGCTTGACTTTATCGTGAGCTGCAAAAAAAAGAAATGCTGGGATAGTGGGGGTTTCCAAGAAAACAGTTGACATGAAGGCGGGACGAACAGGACGCCAAAGAATAATAGCACCTTACTATGTCTTGTTATGAGCCGCCTAATCAAGGTTTAAAATTTCTATAACCACCATATGCATTACTAAGGAGCCCCACACTCACTCAAACAATCATATACCAATAGATGGATGTTGTCCCAACTTATTGGATGATTTGGTTTGAACCGGATTGTTCTGCAGACGCAGCTTCTTGCAAAGGAGAAAGCAGGGAACCCTACACTTTTTCTATACGTGGCGCCGAGACGCCAAGGCTGTAAGTGGCTTTCAAGACTTATAGTGCAACATTAGGAAGTAGCATATCATTAAATCGTGCTTGCTAAGAATAAGATGATCACAAATGAGAAATTGCCTGCAACACGCATATATAGGGAAGAGGTATCCCCAGGTTTTCCAAACCGTATTCGATAATACTCCAAGGATACGATGCGCAAAAGAAATAGGGTCGTAAATTTATCATGAAATATGTATTCAAGTTCGTGATGATTCGTTAAATAGAAAGTATAAAGATCGACAGAAAGGAGAAGAAAAATATAAAGATCGACAGACAAGAGAAGAAAAACAACTAATACTCTCATTTTTGCGAAATTAAAACAATAAAATCCTGCAAATGCGGCTATAAAAAATTAATCAATTAATAATTGAGAAATAACGTCAGATTGAAGAAGTAAATTAAGATTCTTCCAAACCCGATCAAAACTGGTAAACAAAATATGGACTCTTGTCCCCCATAATAACTTTTTCGTCTGAAGAGAACGTTTCCCATTTTTGCTTGTATTCGGTTGTCTTCTTTTTTTTATTGAGATAATACACATA
This sequence comes from Saccharomycopsis schoenii, assembly GCA_010994365.1. Taxonomy (NCBI): domain Eukaryota; kingdom Fungi; phylum Ascomycota; class Saccharomycetes; order Ascoideales; family Saccharomycopsidaceae; genus Saccharomycopsis; species Saccharomycopsis schoenii. The sequence continues at coordinate 187,215 of JNFU01000016.1, read as the reverse complement.
CATAGCGTACAACAATACTAAAACCAAACTGAAGTACAAGAATGCAAAGGCAATTCTTAATCCTCTTCTAAAATGATCGCTGGTGAAATCCGCATGATTCTTGTAAAACAACCACCAGCAAGCAATACCGCCTATAGACCCCGATGAAATTTCAAGAGTGATGCAAATACTTTTTCTTAAATGACCAAGGACGTTCATGGTGGTCCAACATATAATTAATGGAACCGCAGCATAACTGGATATAAACATCAATAAAGTCATAACGTAGTCCCTCTCGTTGTAAAACAAATCCAGGGATACAAAACCTTGCGAGAAAATAGTACAGCAAATAGCACAGATGATAAGATTCATAAAAATGAATGGAGATCTGACATTGAAGAAATCAGATGCATAACTGACAAGAAGAGTCCAAACAAATGATGCAATCCAGACCCATGCATTTCTTCGTTCAGCTTCGATTCCTGTGAAACCAAGCGTAAGACTAATAAGAAAGGGTTCGAATACTGTCATCCCGTAAAGAGCAAAGCATGTAAAGAAACTAATCAATGTAGGAAATATAATCAATGGATCAAGTATAGTCATCAATATTTGTTTGAAGCTCAGTCTCAAGTTATAACCTGATTTACCACCATAAAGTTCTAATTTTTTAATCAAAAAGAAAGCTTCATTGTCGCTAAAGAAACGCGCACCTTCAGGGAAATCTGGGAATGTGAAGAACAATATTATTGCAGTGAACATAGTAATTGCACCTTCAATTATGGTAAGCCACCTCCAAGTTTCAAGACCATGTTTACCATTAAGATGAATTTGAGCTCCGTAATTAATGAATGAAGATAAAATACCACCCACGGATGCCATAGAGTAAATTAATCCGAATCTTTTTTGTGACTGGGATCTTTCGTAATAGTGGGACAACAAGTAATAAATAGCAGTTTCTGTACCGGCTTGCAATAGTCCATGTAAGACTTCACAAAATACAAGCACGCCAAATGAATGAGAAAATCCGCAACCAACTCCCACAGCACCATAGAGTAAAACTATGATAGAGATCCAGAAATGTGGTCTCACAAAACTCAAGAAGAAATTACTAAAGATCTGTAAAACTGCATACGGAAGAAAGAAAGCAGTATACATCCAACCAATATTGTCCATAATAGTGAGACCAACTAATCCATCGATCAACATGAAACCAAAGACACTTTTATTCATCCAAGATACAAAAAATATCAAACAGAAAGGAGGCAAAAGAAACAAGTCGATTTTTCTAGTCAATTTTTTATCATTCACGTCGAAACGTGCTTCAAGTTCTATTATCTTTTCCTTTCTAGCATGTTCATCGAACAAATGGGTTTCACCGTCATAGATGTCTTCGATGATTTTATTTTCCAAGTCGTTTTTCTCGAAATCACTGGCTGTTATCACCAAGTTTCTATTGGTTTCCTCTGACATGGCGTAACTATATTCGGATAATTGTTTTTTTCTGTTCAGATTTTGATGTTTGAGAAATGCTGTCGACGTTTTTGTAAACACAAGTAAAATAAAAAAGATAAAACTAAAACTAAAACTATGATAAGAAATACAAATCTTGTCAAAGCTTTAGAGGGAAATGACAGATACTTTTCCGTTTATATAGTTCTTGCGATTGAAATATTTCGATCAGAGCCTAAACACATATCAGCGCCATCTATACAAAATATATCTGATACTAAAGAAAAATGTGTATACGCTATTTTCAATTTATGAACAGATTTTTAATATATGGAAAAAACAGAAAAATATGCCTTTAATCCATTAAATAAGAAACATGCTTGAGATGAAAACTCTCCTGAGTCAACTTGTTTAGCAAAATCTGTTTTTCTTCTTGAAAGGATAAGGAACTCAAAAGTATGCAGTATTGACGCATATCTTTGCAGAACATGCATTCGGATTAATATTAAAATTTAAAATGAAACATGAAAAAATGAAAATAATTGAGAAAAGAAAAATGACGTCTACGTAAAAAGAAAAAAAAAAGAAAAAAAAAGGCTCCAAAACTTGGGAAAGATATTGTGAAGATAATAAAAAATAATGTTGAAAAAAAATGAATATACTGAATTCATGGGGAAAAAACTCTGAAAGGAACAAGGAAAAAACAAAAAAAGAACATATTAGAAAAAAACATCCGAAATAACTAAGTTAGCTCCAAGAAATTTTCAATCCTGATCCGAGACTTTGATTCAAGCATTTTATTTTAGGAAATTCCCTTAGTATGGCTACTTAGGTTGTCGTACATTTGCGTTTTTGCCGCACTTTGTTGCAACAGTTATGGTTATGCAAAGATATGCCCCTGATACTAGCTCTTTTTTCTTTCGGACGCAGGCAGCCACATGTTGGACGCACAAGGTCCGCTATTTCAATCCGTTTAAGGTAAATATTGTGAGCAGTATTATGTAAGGCTTTATGTGTGTTCTTTTTGAATCAAACAAGAGTGAGCCAGAATGCTAACTTTTCAAATACGTCAAACTTCAGACTTTTTCAACAAAGTTCAACGCAAAAATGATTAACCATTTATCCTTTTGGTATTTATGATGAACAAAGCTGAATCTCTTAGAGAAAAAATTTTGCACATGAAGATATAAGTACAAATCTTATCGCTAGTTGGCTATAAAAGCACTTTATGTCTCCCAGGAAGTTGAATTATTACTATGCAATATAATATTACTGAGTAATATATGCTTTGAAAAATGAATATTATCCTAAGCATATAAAGCAAACATTAAAATAGGAAGATTAACCCATTCTTGGAAAGAAAAATTGGCTATTTACGCAAAAAATAAAGGGATAGTATGTATATACTCATACTCAAGCTCTAGTATCAAATTGCTATCTATAATTACTCGTAAATATCAAATTATCTAAAAAGGCATGTTCTGGGGATCTTTGTAGGCTTGTCTAAGAAAGTTTGAGAAAGAAAGTGAGTGAAATTCTTACAGAAATGGTGAAAAATGCGGCATTTCTATTGTCAGTTTAACTTAGATAGAATTTCGATAAAAAGAATTATTGTTTTTGATATTAAAAAAATGTATCTTGAAATGCTATTGCTCTCTGCTGCGTGTGGTTGCATAGAATAGTAGAGTGAGTATAATCCCGATATTTTCATTTACAAAAGTACTTTGAGCACCATGAATATTAATAAATATTTTTGAAATTTCATATCGCCCAGTTTTCACTTAATATCTGGTGAAGTCAAATCCGCAATTAAATCGTTATTATTCAAGAGGGCTTTCTTCTAAATTGACATTGATAGTGAAAATAACAATTAAGGATAGTCGTAAGTGATCTTCGTAGCACGAAATAATTCTACGATCTAACTTGTATCTAATTTGCACCTGATATCTTAATGAATCACAATTTTTGGTATATAATTCAAGACTGAGAGTATTAGAGGATAAGAAGTGATGGGTTTTACTGTTGTTTATTAGAGACAATATACTAAATATAGACTCTCTTGACGATAAAATAAATAGTAAATTTGCATATCATAACTAATGGATAAGATCCTTGATTAAAAGAACAACAAAAAAAAAGGTGATTATCGTTCTTTAGATAATAGTTTCCTTTCTGGTTGGTGAGTTGATCTAATGATTAAACGGCGTTGAATTAGTAGTAGCACAACACATTCTAAGTAATCATATATAAATTATCTCAGTATTGATTAAGTTAGGACTTAGTATTATTATTACCCGATTTTCAGTTTATTGACCCAATTCATTTCTGTTATTGTTCCATTTTAATAGCTTGGTTATTATTATTTAACAATGCATGATTGACCTTTCTTGGTTTACTGTATAGCCAACATAAGAATTAAAAAAAATTCCGATACCGGGAGTCGAACCCGGGTTTGCTCGGTGAAAGCGAACCGTGCTAGCCGTTACACTATATCGGATTTGGAGATCTATTCTACTTAAGAAAATACTTTAATCTCTATCCAACCTTTCTTACATTAAAAAAAAATAAGACAATCGGAGCTATATCCGATATAATGTACATGAAAAAATACCATGAGAAATTATAATCAACTTCAGCTTGGATGTAAACAGTGTCAAATTGCAACGAATATATCACACGAATATTTCCAAATTCCCTTTAATTAAGGTTCTTACCCATTAGCAAATGAAATATTTACATGTAGTTATTATTTATCTCAAAAAAATTTTATGTTAATTGCATTTGATATAATATCTTACCAGTGCAATAGTAAATGCAAGTACTACCGATCCTTCAAGTGTTTTAGTTTTTGTAAGATTATTTTCAGAGAGTTGTATGACCATAATTTCGAATTCTATCGAAAATTTAAAATTTACAAAAAATAAAAAATATACGAGTTACAAAAATTTATTAATATATTGAAGATTATTATAGGCTAAAAAAAACGAATAATAACCACTTAATTTTCTAATGCTTAACATTTTCTTTAACCATAAAATAAAAGCAATAAATACGAATAAAAATAATGTATAAATAAATGGGAAATAAAAAATTTCTGGAATATACGGTGAGAGTTAAATTTTACACCAGTATTTGTTGCAAAAAACCTCTTAACTTTAAAAATTATTACGAACAGACGCGTCGTATCTCAAAGGAAAACCACCAACAGAACTTGAAGTGATTAATACTTTCCCAAAGATTATCCTCTTTGGCTTTCTTTTTCTTTTTTGTCTTTTTTTTTTTAAATAAAGGTCGTGATTGAAATTAAAGTAAGTAAGCCAGAATCAGAAAAGAATGTATAACTTTCTGCAGCAAACCAGAAAGGAAACCATTTCAGGAATGTAAAACTTTCAATAAAATCGATCCAAGAGAAAAATCCAATATTCAATGCTAATTATAGCTTTTGTGAAAGATGAAAAATTACTCTACATATAGATACGCGTCTGTTGTCATTCGCTTTGATTTAGCCCAGTTTGTTACCAGTTAAAGTCTGAGAGGGAGCGACGAGACGAATTTATGTAGTGTTATATGCACGCAGCAGCTCTTTGATTTGTAGGTTCAATCAAGCAACAGTTGCAAAAATGAAGTAATTAATTGCTAAAACCATATAGTTATTGTGGAGGAGTAGAGGGATATTGCACAACAACATATTTAGATGCAATAAAAGAAACAAGAAAACTCAAAATAGCATCTGGAGAGTATATTTTTTTGGTTGCTTTGAGTTAGTTCAATTTAAAGACGAATGTAGCAATTGCTTTTTCGCGTTGAAGGACTGTTCACTCGCTCATAGTTGAGAAAAGGACGCACATTAATATGCAAAGTTTATTTTGATTGCTAAAAAATATCATGAGAGCATCATCATCCATCATCTCAATAATAACATAAATGTGTCAAAAGAAAACAAAAGGGAAATAATAAGGGACAATCATTGGAGAACGGAAATAAAATGAAGTCATCATACGTTAACTTGTCATTTATTTTATTTTCTGTTTTCATTTTTTTTCCATATAAATATAAATTAGTTTGTCACATTCTCTTTCTTTTATCATGTTACTACTATTTGTTTTTCCAGACATTTACTCCTCTACCTTACGATTTATCTCCCAATTCTATCTTTTTTTTAATCAACACATCAGAGAATAATTCATTATCTAATCTTTTCAAAAATGAAGCCACAAATGAGAAATTTATTTATCACGTCCAGTTTGGTGAACCTATTCTTTTTGGCAGGTTCGAGCTTGCTATTGTTCTTCATGATTTTATCCGGTTCTTCAAATAACCCTTCCACTCCTTTAAATAGGTTGTATTGGGTTCAAGGCAGTACTGCTAACGTCACTAATGCGTTTGACACTAGTCGTTGGACCTTTTGGTCCTTATGTGACGTCCAAAATGGTAAAAGTGTCAATTGTTCGCAAACCGCTGGCCCTGCCATTCCCATTTCTCCTTACAATAATTTTGGTACTGAAGAAGTGGGAAATTATTTTGTCGACAACAGTAACAGTCTTTATTACTTGTCAAGAGTCGGATGGGGTTTTTTGCTCATTGCTTTGATATTCACCTGTATTTCCTTTTTGATCAGTGCTGTGTCTTTTTGGTCCCTTCAGATGCAGGTCGTTTTGAACTTCTTTGTCTTTGTTTCATTTATTTCAACTATCACTGCCGCTTGTCTTTTAACCTCAGCCATTGCAATGGTAAAAAAGCATTTACAAGATGGTAAAATTGGTCAAATCTTGATGGGTTTTCTTTGGACTACCACTGTTTGTACCTTTATTGTCTGGTGTGTTACTTTTGGTACCTGTGTCTCTAGTGCTTATAAGAGAGCCAAGGCTAAAGTCATGGTTCATGAAGATGATAAGCAAAACAGCGAAACGACTAACGAAGGTCCAGCTGGTATTAAGTCCAACAACACTGAGATTGGCCCTTTGCCTCATCACAATAAGGACACCACTGTTTTGGATAATTCTTATGACCCATATGCTACCACTTCACCACAACAGGGTATTGCATTCAACAAAGTTGATCGTAACAAGGAAGTTGAAGTGTAATTATTACAATATAAATCACAAAATCATTTTTAACAATTACTCAAACATACCTGATAAAATTAGTTTACTGTATCTCTTTCTTCTTAACTACTAACCGCTTTTTCATTTTACTACTTTTCCGTATGACCATATACGAACGTTTTTTAATATACCATTGTTTAATAATCTTTTTATGAAAATCTAAATATATTAATTATCTTGTAATTTATATATAAGTATAATACTGTATGTAGTATATTATGCCTAAGTACGTATCCTTATTGTGACACAGTTAGCCAGAAACTTTTAACGTTGGTGGCTGTCCCTAAGCAGGCCACGTATTAAAGAGTTGAAAACATTTGAGCAATTTATCATTAGTTTTAATAATAAAGAATTTTTAAGTATAGTAGTTAATAATTAAAAAAAAAACTTGCTTCAGTGTTAATATTGCTTGTTGCTTTAACTGGTACTCATTTACGGAGAAGAACCATAAGCGGTGCTAATTTCAGAAATTACCAGCTATCTTATTAACATTAATCTGTATTTAATTTATCTGAAATTTTTAGTCTTTATCACATAATAATTCCACAGATTCAGATACATTATTATTTAATATTAATATTTTAGATAATTGATAAAAATGCATGCAGCTTGTTTTACCCTTTTCATACTTTTCATGTTGGGAAAAATTGTCAGGCAGATATTCAATAGTTGCGTTTAATGAATAAACTTAATGAACATTTTTTCTTCTATTTTTTTTCTTTTTTTCTGTGGGAAAAAAATTTGAAAAAGTGATGAATGATTCTATTACGATATTTCAGTAAATGATGGAGAAGTAGAAGTGATATTGTTATTGAATATTTCCTATGAAATTGTAGAAGCACGAAAACTGGGAAAAAATGTCATTAAGCTCTTTGATTAGAAAATCTGCTCCTAAAATTGATCCTGTTGTAACAGAATATTGTATAGGTTATGTCAACCATATAAATAATGCAACATTTGATAGTGTTGCAAGCCAACAACTTGATTTAGATGAAGATTTGAAATTTATTCAACAATTATTAGAAAGTGCAGGTGCATCCAAGGCCCAAGTCGAAACAATGATTAGGTCTATCTATGAAACTTTAAATAAACAGTTGATGGAAAATAGATCCAAATTGGAAATTACTGGTGATACATCTAAAAGATTATTGGACGTCAGTCTCTTAAATAAAAGCAATGCTCGTCAATTAACTTTGATTGGATCATCAGGCTCTATTGAGCACACTGGTAGAAAGATGGAAAGTAGGGTGGATCGTAAGAAGTTGGAAAAAGCCGAGAAAAAAATTGCCAAGAAAGTCGCTAAAAGAAATAATAAATTCGTTGAATATGAAGCTTCCAAATTACTTAATGATAAGGAGAATGATGAGGATTATGATGAATTTTTCCTTAAGATTAATCCTATGCAATTTGGTTCCGGTCAAGGTAAATCTAAGGATATTCATATTGATAACTTTGACTTATATGTTGGCGATGGTCAACGTATATTGTCCGATACTTCTTTATCTTTAAGTTATGGCCACAGATATGGTTTGGTCGGTCAGAATGGTATTGGTAAGTCTACATTATTAAGAGCATTGTCCAGAAGAGAATTAAATGTTCCTAGTCATATTACTATTTTACATGTGGAGCAAGAATTAAGAGGTGATGATACTTTAGCATTACAGTCAGTTTTAGATGCAGATGTCTGGAGAAAGCTGTTATTACAAGAAGAAAGTACAATCAACGAAAGATTAAATGAAATTGAAAAATTAAAGAAGGAATTTGAAGAAGATTCTATTGAAAATAAAAAATTGGAAAACGAAGCTGGGGATCTACAAGCTCATTTGGAGGAAGTTTATAATAAGTTATCTGAGATGGAAAGTGATAAGGCTGAAGGTAGAGCTGCGACTATTCTTTTTGGTTTAGGTTTCTCCGAAAAAGCTCAGCATCAACCTACAAATACTTTCAGTGGTGGTTGGAGAATGAGATTATCTTTAGCTAGAGCGTTATTCTGTCAGCCTGATTTGTTATTATTAGATGAGCCTTCTAATATGTTGGATGTTCCTTCTATCACCTTTTTAGCTGATTATTTACAAACTTATCCAGCTACTGTATTAGTAGTATCCCATGATCGTTCATTCTTGAATGATGTGGCTACGGATATAATTTACCAACATTCAGAAAGATTGGATTATTATCGTGGTGCTAATTTTGATTCTTTTTATTCCACAAAAGAAGAAAGAAGAAAGAATGCCGTGAAAGAATATGAAAATCAAATGGCTTATAGAAAGCATTTACAGGAATTTATTGATAAGTACAGATACAATGCTGCTAAATCTTCTGAAGCTCAATCCAGAATCAAAAAGTTAGAAAAGTTACCAATTTTGGAACCTCCTGAGGACGACAAAATTATCACTTTTAAATTCCCTGACGTTGAAAAATTATCTCCACCAGTGTTGCAATTGCAGGATTTATCTTTTGGATATGAACCTGATAAGTTGCTTTTAAAAGATGTCAATTTTGATATTCAGATGGATTCGCGAATTGCGATTGTGGGTGCCAATGGTTGTGGTAAAACTACATTATTAAAGATATTGATGGAAAAATTGAGACCATTAAGTGGTTTTGTTTCTAGAAATACGAGATTAAGAATAGGCTATTTTGCCCAACATCATGTTGATTCTATGGATTTGAATTTAAATGCCGTAACATGGTTATCTCAGGCATATCCTGGTAAAACAGATGAAGAATACCGTCGTCATCTAGGTGCTTTTGGTATCACTGGTACTTTGGGTTTGACAAAGATTGAATTATTAAGTGGTGGTCAAAAATCCAGAGTTGCTTTCGCAGCATTATGCTTGAACAATCCTCACGTATTAATCTTGGATGAACCTAGTAACCATTTGGATACTTCTGGCTTAGATGCATTGTCTGCAGCTTTGAAGAACTTCACCGGTGGTGTGTTGATGGTTTCCCATGATGTCAGTATTATCGATTCTGTATGCAATGAAATCTGGGTTAGTGAAGAAGGTAATGTCAAAAGATTCGATGGCAGTATTTACGATTATAAGAAGTACATTCTTTCGAAGGCTGACAAGAGCGGTGTTCTTGCCAAACAATAGTAGTCAATTGTCACAAGACCAGTAATATATAAATTATCAAAAATGAGGAAATCTTGTAGATCCAGTGGATATTTTCCAAAAATATTAAAAATGAGCAATATTTGCCATAAATTATCAGGCACACATTGCTGCAAAAAAAATAAACAAGGAAGATATAATCCCCTACTGTGCCTATTTTTTTTTCAATTTTTTTTTTTTCAACATGAATGGCTGAACTAGATGCTGGTGATACCAAAATAGAATACCCAGGTCATCAATTTACCATGTAATCAACTTTTAAGAAATAACTTTGAAAAGAATCCTAAGAAAGCAACTGTACAACTGCATCAGGAAAAAACGGTCTAGAATTAGAATCGGTTTAAGCGATGTTAGGATTCGGGGTTTTGATTACTAATGAATCTATTTCGTCAAGCAAAAAATGACAAATCATGCCTGCATAGAAAAAAAAACTAGTCAAAACACATTCAGAATAGCTAGAAAACCCGAAAAAACCCAAAAAAAATTATAGGAGTATTGGAAAAAAATAAAATATAAATAAACTAGATTGCTGTTTTTGATATCTAGTTTTCATTTTCACTTGTCATTACATCTAATATTTTTGCTCAATTTATTTCGAATCATTGTTTAATACATACACAAATAATTTTATTAAAACTTTTCTCATACAATCAAAAATGGTCAAAGCTGGTAAGTATTAGCTAAAAGGCTTAGTTTAGCCAATTGCGTTCTCTAGCCGACGCAGTCTGTTTTTGCCAATTCTCATTATCTAACAACCGGTTGATTTATAGTTGCTGTTCTTAGAGGTGATGCCGGTGTTTCTGGTGTTGTCAATTTCTCTCAAACTTCCGAAAGTGAACCAACCACTATCAGTTACAAGATTACTGGTAACTCTCCAAACGCCAAGAGAGGTTTCCACATTCATCAATTTGGCGACAACACTAACGGTTGTACTTCTGCTGGCCCTCACTTTAACCCATTTGGTAAGACCCATGGTGGCCCAACAGATGAAGTTAGACACGTTGGTGATTTAGGTAACATTTCCACCGATGCCTCTGGTGTTGCCGAAGGTTCCATCAAAGATAGCGTTGTCAAGTTAATCGGTGAACACTCTATTTTAGGTAGAACTGTTGTTGTTCATGCCGGAGAAGATGATTATGGTAAGGGTGGTCACGCTGACAGTTTAACAACAGGTCATGCTGGTACTAGACCAGCTTGTGGTGTTATTGGTATCTCCGATTAACTAGTAATTTTGGAAAAATTGTGATGCAAGAGCTGATAATTACGTGCTGTGAAATCAATTAAGTCTTAACCACATTTTTCCATTTCTTATATATATATATATATATATATATATATATATGATTTCCCTCATTATATTCGGACTTACCCGAAATAAACAACTGAAGAATAAGATTAAGGAAAACTGTAGTCGGCTGTAAGTTTGAAAACACGTATGAACAGGGCAATGAAGGCTCAGCCTAAATATTCTCTCAAGCAGTATTACGCGAAAAGCGTGTGATCATTTCTCAGAACATTTGAAACTACACAGAGTTCTGTTCCAAATAAGGTAAAGTGACAGAAAGCCGTGCTTAGGAAAATAGATAAGCATGTTTATAAAGATAATGAGAAAATATGAATCTACACAATATATATATAAATTCTAAGTCATTTGGATGGCAATTGGGATTGTGCTTGCAATAGTTTCTTCTGTAGCACACTGTCAAAACTTTGAAGCAATTCACTCTTTGTTTTAATAATTTGATTCAATTTGACACTGTCTTGATTCAATTTATTTATCTTCTTTTGATAGAAGCTCTTTGAATCAGCAACGTTCTTTTCAACAAAATACCCTGTACCAATATCGCATAAAAACTTTTCATTATCGACAATTTTACCAGGTACATATAAACTTGAAGTCAAAGGAACCAAAATCTCGCCTCCATTGTTGTCCTTGGTTGATATATCTTCTATATTTATTAAATTGGACTTAAACTTGGCAACAGCTGTGTTAAGTGCAGTAGCAGAATAACTAAAATTTTGAACTTCTTGCTCAGTTTCCTTCTTGAAAGACATGAGTTGGTCAATATCTAGATCATTCAAATTTATAGTCTTAGACATTCTTGTATATATTTATGTATATTTATATTTTTCTTTGATAGCGAAAGCGGCTTCTATTCTGCTTGAAGGAAGATCAATATCTATGATACTTCAAAGAAGTTAAAGATTATTGAATTTGATGTGGAAAAAATCACAAAAAAAGAAGAAGCGTAATAATGAAAAAGATTTATAATATATAACAAGTTTTGTCTATAAGCACTCCAAAAGGCTGCTTAATGGTTTCGGATTTCAACTTGATTCATTTTACCTTATAGCGATCATAATTGATGAAAAGCTTCTAGAAAGAATAATTTAATAATGATAAAAAATGGTATTTATTAAATCCTTAATTTTTGACAGGGACAAATGCCTGTTGAAGGTATTAGATCAACTATTGCTTCCGTTTGAAGAGAAATATATAGACATTGAAAATATAACTGATGGGTATACCGTAATTAAGACAATGCAAGTCAGAGGAGCTCCTTTAATTGCTATAGTTGGTATCCTATCATTATTGGTTCATTTTTCTTCTAAAGACAATATTATTTCAGAAAATGTGTACGACTTTGAAAAAGAATTGAGAACGAATCTTGATTATTTGAAAAGTTCAAGACCTACAGCAGTTAATTTATCCAATGCATGTGATGATATTACATCTATCTTGAAAGAAACAATTCATAGTGTTGGAGAGCAACTAGGAAGTGGGTTACAGGTTGAGCATTTAATAGATAGAATTAAAGATTATGGAATTAATTTATTGGATGATGATGTCAAAACTAATCATACTCTAGGTGAGTTAGGCGCTAATTACATTTTGAGCTATTTGAAGGAAGTAGAAAATTTTAAAGGACCGTTTTCAGTAATTACAATTTGTAATACTGGATCATTAGCTACCGCAGGATATGGAACTGCATTGGGTGTTGTCAGAAACTTGTGGGAAAAAGCTCAAGAAAGTTCCTTAGGGGAAGAGCCAAGATTAGTTCAAGTTTATCCGTTGGAGACAAGACCATATAATCAAGGATCCAGGTTAACTGCTTTTGAATTGGGTTATGAGAATATTCCTAGTACTTTAATAACCGATTCTATGATATCTTCTCTTATGAAAAAGTTGAAAAGGTCTAAAAATGACCACGCGACAGCTCCTATCAAAGTGGCGTTAGTAGGCGCTGATAGAATAGCACTCAATGGTGATACCGCTAATAAAATTGGTACGTTACAATTAGCAAAGCTTTGCAAGTTTGAAAAAGATAAAATCTTGTTTTTGGTTGTAGCTCCTACTTCAACTATAGATCAGCATTGTCGGAATGAAGAGGATATTGTTATAGAGGAAAGGCCACAAAACGAACTAAAACAAGTCAAAGGTGGCTTAAAAACACAAGAAGGTTATGATATCGTCAACGTGGAAATTGCCCCAAATAATACAAAGGTTTGGAATCCAAGTTTCGATGTCACAGATTACGAGCTAATTGACGGGATAGTTACAGAGAGAAAAGTATTCGTTAAAGGGGACAATAATATGTTCAACTTAAAATTAAAATAAGTCTGATAAGTACTTTTCGGATATATAAAATCTAAGAAATGCTAATATCATTATTAGTCATTTTCTCCTGCATAAGCGAATCGATTAATAAGCGAGTTCCCAGATATCGTTCTAGTATATTCACTATTAGCATTCTCTTGCCGGGCTTCACTTTGAGATAGATATTTAGAGACATTTTGAATCTTAGAAATTTCTGCAAGTTTTCTCTTTTTCAATTGGAAAGTAACATCATTTGCCTCCTTTATAGTATCGTTGGACCTAGTAACTAACTTACTGGGTATTAAATTTTTTATTTGATAATTTTCTTTGATGGTTTTTAATTCATCCTTTGGCTTGAATGAATATTTGTTAAGCAAACTTATTTTTCTTAGTTCGTTTTTTTTCCCTGTGCTAGGTTGTTTTTCATTAGTTGTGGCATATATCATCGACTTATTTCTAACGTTTATATCTTTCATTTTAAGATAAGCATTTTTATCTTCAATCGATTTATCAGTCACTATATCTAACTTGATTATTGTGATATTGGAGTCTGATTTTTCTTTTTTTTGGAAGTATTTACTACTAGTTAAACTGGAAGCTAATTTCTTTTTATTAAGTGTAGCCAAGTCTTTCTCATAATGGTTCTTGTTAATATCTAGAATATCATTAAACATAATCAATTTTTTGCTAACTACGTTGAGCTCCGTATCTCTGAAGATTTTTAATCCCCTTTTATCATGCTGCAATTTTTCTTTGTATCCAGTAAATTTACTCTTTGATTCAATTATTGAGGAAGCTGTCATAGATCTGTCTATCTTTTGAGCTTTCAACATAATACTAGGGGAGTTATTTAATTTGCTATCAATTGTTACTGAATTTTGTTGCTTACCATTTGAAAAATCACTATTCTTAAAATTCTCATGTTTTTTGATAAAATTATTGAACATATCCAATGTGTTAATTGGTTTGGACAGGACTGGTAAAGTTTTTGCTCTTTGTACAATTATATTAATATCATTATCATTACTATTGGTGTTATTCCGCTTTTTATGAGGAATAAACCCATTACGATTAGATAAAAGATATTGCTCTCTTGAAACTAATTTTTCTTTCGTAAAAGGATTTAACTCTCCTTTAGCGATTTGTCGGTGCAATTCAAGGGGTAGTAAGTCACCAATGCATTCGTTTAGCAACTCTGGATCAACTTTTAAGTTCTCAGGAATATTATTCAAAGTATTAATCTCGAGAGTCACTGGGTTAAAAACTCTAGGATATGTAAAAGATAAATAAGCTCTTTCGTATTCCGATATGAAATCCTTTGGTATTTGAAACCCATCTAATTTCAACTTCATAATTGCCTTGTCAAATGTCTGATAATGCCTAACAATTTGAAAGCTCTTCTTCAACCCAATCTTTGGAATTCCTTTTGTATAATCACACCCACTCAAACATGCTATTATTTTAAATTGGGTTGGAGTAAATGAATTAATCATAGGCAAGTTTTTCAAGTTAAGAAAATTGTTTCTGTCAATTTCGATTACCGTATTATCTTTATCATTGAACTTAGTCAACAATTTCTGGCAGCCAAATATTAAAAGGTCTGAATCTTCGGAGATTATTCCATCCACTAACTTCAATTTTTCTAAATACACTAGCTGAGAGTCTGATTCATAAGGGGCGACTAAAATTTTGATATTCTCGGCAATTAAGTAATCAATCACTGTTTTGGCAATTTCTGGCGTAACATCAATAGATTTTTTCAAAAAATCCATAGCCTTCTTATAGTTAGCTCCACCTTTCAACATTTCTAATCCTATCATTTTATTATTTTCTCTTGCTTCTTTACGTTTGATTTCAGTAGTCTTCTTGGAATTGAATTCATCACCGTCAAAGACGAAATATAACTCGATTCCATAACTGTTAAACAAGCAGATTCTTTTCTTAAAGAAATTTAGATACTTGAAGGTAGACAAATCATTGCTCAACTCGTAAGTACAAGAATAAACCGATCGATGCAACCAAGCATATGCATCAACCGCTAGTGTCTGTCCCTTATATGAGCTTAGAGACTTGACTTCTTGAATATCCTTAAGCAAAGGCAATAATCCTGTAACTCCCATATCAGATCATTGAGGTTAATCGGTCCAAGGATCAGCTATATCTGTATATTGAGCTTTTTTAAATCTTTATTAAAGAATCCAGACTTTGTTTAATATTGTGGATTCTGATTCCTGGGAGAAGGAAAAAAAAGGTGAAGAAAAACAGAGACAGGAAAATAAGTGTAAACAAGCACCCCCTTTTCGTAAACACCCCATACGCGTTAAGTTGGGAAAGAAAAAAAAAGGCTTCAAAAGGAATACCGGATCCGGCAAAATGGATTAGGAACACTTATAATGCATTCAACCTGCACTGTTAACCGGACAATGAACAGAAAGGCTGTACGTTTAGTTTCTTCTCTTCGTATCTTAGAAGAGGAAATTTTGATGAATCAATATTGACATATTTGCTACTATTACTCTACAAAAGTCCCAAGTATTTACCTCTTAGCAACATTCGTTGGCTAAAACTGAATCTTTCGAATACAGTAGTGAGCTTGAACGCGCAATATTACTTATTTGACGAAGAATTAACGGCGAAAGATATTTGAAAATTGTATAAAACAATCCTATTTTCAATCTGAAAAACAGAACAACTCTAATACTATCACCAGCACAATTTTATATTAAGGCCCATTCGTTTAAAATAATTACTATATAATATATATATTGCTATTTTGAAGATTACAAGCGCCTCAAGTTTTATTACTAGACATTAACTAAAGGAAAGGAAAGTACCATGAAAATATACATCAACCCAAATCCCCGAACAGTTGCTATAGTATCCAGCAAATATGTTTTATTGATAAGGGATCCAATATACAAATCTCAATTCAATGACCATGATAAAAAGTGTATTGTTGAATTTATAGAAATATCACAAATTGATTTTACAGATTTTGTTGAGCTTAAATTACCATGCTTGGGCATTTTAGGTATAACGTCGATTAACGATTATTCATGTTTAATGATCATAACAAAGTCATTGGAGATAGCTAGTTTAAGATCGGAAGAGAAAATATATTCAATCCAAGAAATTAACGTTGTATGTTTAAATTCTAACGAGGACATAAATGAATCATTAGCTGTTGAGCATTTTCGAAAGTTTTTATTGAAAGGCCAATTTTATTTTAGTAATTCCTTTGACTTGACGAACAATTTGCAGAATAGGAATCTACAAAATAAAGAAGAAAATGATAATTTCTTGTATTTCAATAAAAAATTCCTTTGGAATAAAAATTTTATCGAAGAATTGATTTCATTTACTGGAAGGCTAAGTAAAGAACAGCTTCGAAAATTCCAGAATTGCAAATTCTTATCCTTGTTGATAAGGGGTTATGTTCAAACAATTAATTGTAATATTGATTTAGAAATACCCGAGGGGCAGGATCACCTGTTGACTAAAAATAAAAAATTAACAAGACAAGAATCTCTAATCACATTGATATCTAAAATTTCGATTGAGAAAAATGGTAAAATATTTGGTCCTAATGGCTTGGATGACGAGGGCAATGTGTCAAACTACATTGAAAGTGAAATTATATTTTACAATGAAACCTGTTTAGTATCATATGTTATAGTACAAGGGAATCCCCCAATATATTTTGAGGTGGATAATCAGCAGTCATCCTCATTATTGAAAAAATTACAGATTAATAGACCTTTTGATGCCACCCAGGAATCGTTCAAGAAGCATATTGACTCTTTAGTTAAAAACTTTGGTGATGTTCATATTATCAATATGTTTTCTCCTAATAATAAAATCGAATATGATTTATTCCAAAATTATTACAATCATTATTATAAATTGGTAACTTCCGATCCGAAATATAAGGAATTTCTAAATTACGATAATTTTAATTATTCAATGACGGAATTACAAAAGAATCAAATAATTAATTCTCAAATTTTGCAAACTTTGAAAAACTCCATTTATGAATATGCGGCTTTATGTTATGATAATGAACATTTGAAATTTTTGAATAAACAATCCGGAGTATTTAGACTTGGTTCATTTAATCATTTTGATAAATGCAACGAGATATGTAAAATAATTACAAAAGAGGTTTTGTTTTTAGCGTTGAGAGAAATTTATAATTATGAAATCATAAATAAAAATGACCAAATCACATATAATAGCTATTTTTCGAAATTGAATGATGAGCTATGGTCAAAGATTGGATTACTATGGAATTCAAATAATGAAATGATAACTACAAAAATTTTGAATAAATATAATACTGAATTCAATCAAATTAATAAGAAAAGTAATATCAATAATAATAATAATGATTTATCAAAGAAAAACCATTTCTTTAATAATTTCACAAATTTAACTATTTCCACTTCTAAAAAAATCAAAAATTTATCGAATTATAAAGATTTATTAAATGATTTAGATAAAAGAAATAATGTATTGTCGATCTTCCTTGGTAAAGTTAATGTTGATGCTCATGGAAATGTTTATCTGAAAGTTAGCTTGTTTGATCCTTTTAACGATTTCATTAATAATCAATTAAAATTGTTAAAATCCAATTACATATCTGACAAAAACATTAAGATTTTCACAGGTACTTTTAATGTCAATTCTCATAAATTTGATGGGGATATTTCTGAATGGATTTTTCCAGCAAGCAGTACCCATAATTATGATATTGTATTCATTGGTCTACAGGAGATTGTGGAACTAACAGCAAATCAAATGTTGAACATTGATAATACTAATAGAATCTTTTGGGAGAATAAATTATTAAAAACCTTGAACATTAAGAATAATGAAGATAAATCGAATGTAAAGTCCAATTCTGAATACATTTTATTGTGGTCAGGGCAATTAGGTGGGCTATTATCATTGCTTTATGTAAAGAAAGAACAGACGGAATTTGTTAACAGGTTAGAGATAAGTATGAAAAAGACTGGTTTTGGTGGTATAAGCGCAAATAAGGGTGGTATTGCAATCAGTTTCCAATACTCAAATACAAGTTTCTGCTTCTTAACTGCCCACCTAGCAGCAGGTCTAAATAATATTGAAGAAAGACACAATAATTATAAAACTTTGAGCACCGGTTTAAGATTTTCTGAAAATAAAACTATAAAAACACATGAAAATATTATTTGGATTGGCGATTTTAATTACAGAATTGAATTGACGAATGAAGAAGTAAGGCCTCTAATAAAATTGGGCAAATTTGACGAGCTATTTGAATATGATCAATTGAATCGTCAAATGAAATCAGGTGAATCATTCCCCTATTATGAAGAGTTTAAAATCAATTTCAAACCTACTTATAAATTCAATCTCAATGAAGACGTTTATGACTTAAGTGAAAAGATGAGAATTCCTGCATGGTGTGATCGTATTTTATCAAGAGGTAAAAACTTGCAACAACTTAATTATAATGCATGCTTTGATATCAAATTCAGCGATCACAGACCAGTATATGGTGTATTCGATTGTAATGTTGAGTTAATAGATGAAGCAGTCAAGTCAAATCTTACACATAAACTTTATAATGATAGTAAAAATAAGTTTGGTGATATTGGTAGTTTCATTTTGAGTAAAGATTTATCCAACTTCATACGAAATGAAGAAAATCATGATGAATCCGATGATGATGGGGGTATAGTACTTCCACCGCCTTCAAGTGAAAAACAAAGATGGTGGTTAAATAATGGTATGTTGGCAAGGGTAGAACTCGATAATTATGAAATCGGAAAAATGACAAATTTAAAGAAAGCAAAAAATCCATTTGAAAACAAAAATGAACCAGATTTCATCTAGAATTATATCATAGACTTCGTTTCTTTTTTTTTCTTTTTTTGTAATTTTTCTTAAGCTTGAAATATTATAATATTAATAATGCATATATATGAAATAATGGTACTAGTTTTTTTTCAATTGAAATAAAATTTATGTAAATTGGTAATATACAGGGGTTTATCCGTACTTGTTTAAGTTGAAAGGTAATCCATACACTACAGGCGCGGCTCCATTCAAATACTTTAAGATACATTTATCTCTGGATTGGGCAACTGCTTGACATATGTTGACTTGATTGTGATAGTCAGTTTCAGAGAAGAGACCCCATTTTTCAAACACAGAGATTGTGAATTTATCTATATCTTTATCCGTGACATCCCATAAGTTTACAATTACTAAAGGGGAACCCGCTATTAAATATGAATAAGCTAAACCGTAAGGTTCAAATATACCATTTCTCACCAAGGTTCCAGAAGAGCAACCTGCAAGAAACACCGAAGCACACTTTTGAAGCAGTTTTAAATTCGTATTAGTTACGAATTGTTCTCCACCACCGTGACCTATATACACTAAAAACTCAGAATCTGTCAAATATTGAAGAAACTGGGATTCAGAAGGTTCCTCAGAGATCAAACACTCCCATGATTCAGGAATAAATTCATCAATTTTTGGCTTGAAAGTGTTTTCCGTTTTTATAAGATCTTTATTTGGATTGAGAATAAAAGCGTTATTGTTAATACTCAAACTCATATTATTAATTTTTCTTAATTGCTGAATCAATAATGTCAAGGAAGGCATTCTACTAATAGATAAACCTTGTAAGCACGGCAATGATTCCCAAGGAATCATTATGCAGTTTTTACCTATGATCAAAACCGTATGCTCTATATTTGAAGTGAAGCGCTGCTCGTAGCTATTGATTAGTTTTTCAATTTCAATATACATTTGTTCAAGGTTAATTTCATCATAAGCATTGACTTCACCATGAAAAGATAGTGTATCAAGTACAAAATAGATTAAATCTTCTAGCATATTAACTTCCTTTAGAGCCTTTAAAGTTAAAAACAATCTAACTAAATTATCATCAATGCACAATTTGTTATTGTCTCTGTTATCGTAAGATATATCAATAGAGGATACAGAGCCCGTATAACTAAATGAACTGTTGAATTTTCTTAAAGTTTTCAGTTTCTTCTTATGTCTTGAAGGCAAATAAATATCAAATATTCTCAATAGTTTATTCTTGAATTCTTCAAATGCAGACCCTTCGTAATCAATCATCCCAAATAATCCTTTGAAACCTCCAAGCCAACAATTTTCAATATTCTCTAATAGTTTTGATAGCTTCATATTCAATTTATATCTTAACTTCCACCATTGTTTCTTTTCTTCTAGGGTTATATTCTTTCCATGATTGAGTGTCGAGAACTTTGTAGTTTCATTGTTTTCATTAATCAACTCATTAAAATATTTTAATGCATCTGAGAAAGTTAGAATACTTTCGCTAACATTCCTGCTATTGAATCTAGTTAATGGTAGCCTCACATTAAAATAAGAACCATTTAACTTAGTCAATAATAAATCATTAGTTAAGGGACATAAATCTATGCTTATAATATTCCAGTTCTTAGGAATCAAATCTTGATAGTTGTCAAGACCATGATTTATGAAATTTTCAATATCAGAAATTTGATGAGAGGAACTGATGACTCTCTCATACGCAAATGGTAAGTATCGCGGAATTTCTTCTATCATGATCAAGTGATTCAAATTATTCACAGTTTGGCAACAAACCGAATAAAATAAAGTAATTATACACATGTAAATATATGATAGTTCAAATATATCACTTGTAGACTGAGTTCTCAATAAATCCTTGTATAGGCTTGAATCAAATTTATCTTTTAATTCACACAACATTTGCAAATATTTGAATTTTAATAATGGATGAGGACTGTTAGTTTCTGTTAAAACATTATAGCGGTTGTTATTATTTATTGAAGGCAATGAAATTGAAGTGTCTTCTATTATAGATAAAATAGAGTTCAAGGATATCCCTTTCTTGACTAAATAATATTTGTATTTGAAAAGAGGTAATATACTTTGTGGATCACAATACTCCATTCCTAAAATACTATCAACAGATGATAAGAAATCATAGTCTTTATTGCATTTTAGTAATTCCATCAATTTAGAGTTCAACTCATACTTTAGCAATCTACTGCTTAAGTTCGTCTCACCCAAAGCGGTAATAAATAGAGAATAGTAACTCTGGATTTTATCATCACAGGTAGCCCCTACTGCTTTCTTGTAATTATAATAAATAGCAGATATAAAACAATGTTCGATTTCAGCGTCCCTGTAATAACCCAGGGAGACACAGAAAATATTAACGAAATCTTTGTAAATTTCCGAATAAACTTCGAATAATTCGTCAATAGTAATTTTTTGAATTCTATTCGGCGAAGAATACTTTTTAAGGAGGAAAATATCATCTAAAAGGTCTTCTTGGCAAGAGATAAAAAGCTTCAAGAATAATTTACTAAATGTCATAATTTTAATCGAGACAGAGTAAGTATTTTTGTTACCTCCATCAATGGCCACGATTACCTTGGAAATTTCTTTAACATAATATTTGCAATCTTTGATCAAACCAAAATGCATATGAACATTGATGAGGAAATAATATGCTTCAAATAGTAAATCCTTTAATTGATTTTTCTCCACAATTGATAATTCATAATCCGAAGAGCCGTTTCTAATTAAATCTTTCATTAAATTCAAACTACTTTTTAAATTGGACATAATAATATGCACATGAAAATTGCCCATGTTCAAATAATATTTCGCAAGGAGAAACAAATATTTGATTTTTTCTAACCTAGAACTAGGTAACACATCTATGGATGTTGAGATCTCCACAATCTTTAATTCGTTGTGTCTAAGAATATCATAGGTGAAACGTATTAATTTATATTTTAGGTCTATATCTTTGGAGGTAAGTTTTTCTTTAATAAGATTTTGATAATTTTCACAGATGGCAAAGTATAAGTTGTCAATCATATCATCAACGAAATTATTATTCAAGGAGTTTGATAATGGAATAGTGTAAGAGGACATAGAGTTAAAACTTTCAAGCAACATACTCCTAATTTGAAAATTTTCTAATGACTGATACGAACCGTAATATGAATCTAAATATTTAGAGACAATATCATTGAAAACTGTTGAAGGAATGATATTGTTTAGGGATGAAAAAAATTGTAAAATGTGCTTATTCTTAAAAGTAGACCAAAAATCAAAGTTTTGATCACTTTCTAAAATTCGATTTTTAGGCTCTAACCATTCTAAAAAATAAAGAATCAATTTGCGAAAAAATATTTTATGGTCAGCCAAGTTGAATAGAATATTACCGCCTTCCATTAATTTAGAAATTATCAATGAAATTATGAAACCATTATAGTACTCTGATTCATATTTTCCATGTTCTATATGATCTAAAATTTTGGAAATTATATTTTCATTTTTTATCAAAATAATAGGATCAGATGTCTTTTGCAAGTATTTCCAGTAACACATAACAAAAATTATAGGATCTAGTTTACCTTTCCCAGCACTATTATGCTCTTTAAGTTTCATGGGATTATCAGAAATGATAATTTCATTATCATATGTTAAGTTCTCAATGTTGGCATCCGCAAAGGCATTGCTGTAATATGATGACTTATCTAGATATTTTTGAAATAATAAGTTCGAGATCTTTGTGCAATTAGAAAATTCTAACAAATTCAAGAAAAGAATTTCATTCTTATAGTATAGATCGTTATTTTCAGGATAAAAGATTACAACATTTATATCATTTATAAAACATTTCATCAATATAATGAAAATGTCTTTGAAATGAGTACCAAACAAGTAAACTTTAGAAATGCTTGAGTGAGAACAATCGTTTGCGTTGCATCTAAATACGTTATTCAAAAAATTGAACACGATATTGGCAGCGTCATTATATCGATTCAATTTCACTAATACTTTAGCGACGTTTGATACCTTTATGTAATATGTCTTTAAATCATCATCGAAATTGGAGAAATTTAAAAGAGACAATTTTTCAACATTTTTTAAGGCAAATAATTGATATTCAATGTAAATAGACCGGTCAAAAATGTCCATAAGATGAGTTTTGAGGCCTATGTTATAATATAGGTTTGATAAATTTCGAATTCTTTTAGCAAACTGAAATGTGTTAGCTTTCGATGATTTCAAGTTTTCAAGAAATAGTGAGTTTAGAGAGTCAGTAATTTTGATTATGGGTTTACAATAAGTGATATCCGACGAAGCTGGTATAAGCACAAATTGGTCTTTCATATGTACTGCAATAGTATCCAAAATAGCTATATGTTGACTCTGAAGAATATAATGATCAAAGTAAAACTTCTTGAAAAGGCACACAAGTTCTAATATATTCTGAAAATTGTTTGCCTGAAGAACTTTTTCTGTAACTTTTGCTAATTGCTTTACATTGAACTTATTTTGTAACACCGTAGTTGATTGTAAACTCAAATTGATCATATTATTTTGAAAATTGTTTACTTTTAATAGCTCGTCGAATGAAGTTATTTTCGTCATTTTTTGATTTAATTTTGATTCTGATTTTTCTTCCAAAACAGTTAGGGTATTAAAGTTTGATTTAGGAATTTGTGATTGTGATCGCTGAAAGTTGCTCAAGTCTGAGATGAAGGAAATGATTTTATTCCAATCAAGTCCATCATTTTGTTTTATGATAGACTGTATCTTCTTATATTCCAAGATCAAATAATACAAATGCTTTAAATTCAAGGAATAATAATTTTGTGAATATTGGTTCATGAAAAAAAATAAATCCGAGGATGTTTTGGTATAAATTTCCTTTTGTGTTTCTAAATTCTTTGAATCTTGAATTAGTTTTATTATATTCAAATATTTATTGAACCATATTATGAGGAGTTGTGGTTTAACTAACTCATCTATTTTAAATGGTGTACGATTGAGACCAAGGAAGTATGAGAATGACATTAATATGAGTCTTGACTTTAATATTTGAGATATATTTTTCAAGTTCAAAAAACTATTAAGCATCTTGGTGATTAATTTGAAACTCGATATAAAGTATTTTTTTTCATGTTGCTCTTGGGCTGTGTTTATTCTCATCAACATATTCAAGAAATTTGCTTTCTTCTCAAAATTTAGTAGCAGCGATAAAAGTTGATGATCAGTTATCAATTGCGCATTGTCCTTATAACTTAGATAAATTATCTGAAAATAAAGAATCATGAAGTTTATATATTGATATTCCAAGCTGTATTGATCAACACCATCAAGTGCAAAACCTTCTATTACTAGATCATGATTTATTATTTTTGGATTGTTTGTTGAGCTTGACAAGAAGGATGATTCGAAGTATTTCCATGCTTCATTTACTGAGTCTTTATATCTGTTCAGCTCTATTAGTTTTATTAGAAATCTTTTATGCAACTTGGTAATATCAATATTATTCATACGTAATGTATCAAATGCTTCAGAAGTGACCTTGATTGTATTATGAGAAGAAATGCCTGACTTGTTGTCCGAGATGTTATGTTCGAAAAAGTCTTGCACGATAATCATGCAACGATTAATTTCATCGTTGCTTAGCATATTTGGAATAATAATTACTAAATTTAACTTGCTTAAAATACAAATATTCCAATTATTGAATATTATATGCGAGATATAGATTTATAATGTCGAGATCAAGAGTTGTGTTTTGAATGCAAATTATCAAGTTCAGGTAAAAAATGCTTTTTATTAGTTTGTTTGTTTACACAACAAAGAAAAAAAAATCACGAAGAAAGCGCTTAAGTTTGTTTACATTTATTACTTTATTTCCATTATTGTTTTTTTTAAGGTGGAATAATAATATTCCTAACAGTTGTTTATTAAATTTAGTATATATCTTACATGTGAAACCTATTCAGTAATCCATAAACCATTTACCTTGTTTTGAATAACTCTAACAGGTGGTAAATCCCAACTGATAGAAGAACCAATCCCGCCAAATTTTGGAATGACATAAGATTTTTGTTTGGTTGGATTAATCATCTCTGGGCCATATGGTGGGCCTAATGGTTTTGAATATGTCAATAAAGGAGTCTTCTTTGCAAGATTGGTAATAGCTTTACCTTCGATATCTGTAAGAGGCCTCATTCTAATTCTTGTTCTTGCAGCATTCAAATCCAATGTCTGAAACACCAAATAATCTGGAGGCTTCACACCAGTGGAACACAAAAGTGAATGTGGATGTATATAAACATAAGGGTCGAGCTCTTGATTCTTGAATGAATCAGTAGCAGGGAATAGGGATTTGTAAGCGATAGTTGTAGCAGATGAGCGTTTACTGATTCTGATATCGGAATTGATAAGATCAGCTCTTATAGCTATTTGATCCAAAAAACCAGTCGTAATGATTTGCTTGATTGCAGATATCTGTGATTTATTTGGTGGTTTTGTAAGTTTCAATTCTTTTTCATAATCAATTTCCACTCCTGAACCGTCTTTAGAAGTGTTGACTTTAACAATATATAATAATTGCTTTCTCAATTTAGTAATTTCTTCAATAATCTTACTTCTAATGAAATGGTCTTTCAAAAATTTCTCTTTCTTTTGTGGGTCCTTGTAATAAGAAGCCGCTGATACAGCAGTTAGAATCCTTAAGGCATCACTGTATTTATCTAAACCAGAAAAGACACTTTGTGCTTTATGATATTTTTCCAAAAGCAGATTCATTTTTTCCTTCTTTTCAAGCCTTTCGTTATATGACTTATCATCTTCATAATCATCATCGTTTTCATCATCACCTTTTTTCTCATTTATTTGATTCAAAATAGCATGATCAATACCAATATCAACTTCTGATAGAAACAAATCACCAACAGCTAATGCACAAACAATAGTAATGATATATGGCATGCAGCCAAGCTGATTACCTGTAAGCAACATTTTAGCAAATCTTGGAGATAATGGAAATAAACTCATTTGCTTTCCTAGCTTTGTTACCATACCTTCTTTATCTAATGCGCCCAAATATTGTAATAGTTTTTCCGATTTTGCTAGAGCTCTACTATTAACTGGTGTGGGGAACGGAAAGTTCGAAATTGTATCAATACCGATACTCTTCATTTGTAAAACAACACTTTCTATAGGCATTCTTAAGATTTCGGGGACTGAAAACTTTTCAAATTCTTCAAATATAGCAGAAGAGTATAATCTATAAGTATGACCTGGGCCAGTTCTACCAGCTCTACCAGACCGTTGTTCAGATGAAGCCTTACTGATCCAAGAAACTTCAAAGCTTTGTACATTATTCTGATTTAATACTTTTTGTTTAGCACGACCACAATCAACCACATATCTAATATTTGGAATCGTAATAGAAGTCTCAGCAACATTAGTGGCAACAATGCAAATTCTTGCATTTCCAGGTGGTCCTTCAAAGACCTTCATTTGCTCTTTAGTTGGTAACAACGAGTATAACGGCAAAACATATAACGGATCTTCTGAAGTTTGATCTTCTTCAAGCGTTTCATCAAAACCTTCTTCTTCATCATCATCACTTTCGTTTTCACTATTATCACTATCAACTTCATTTTCTGAAGTACCTTTCACTGTTTCAACTGTCTTGATATCTTCCTCTGTTAGATCTTTAACACTGAAGTCAATTTCTTCATCTTCAACATCACCTTCTTTCGATATGACCTTTATTTGAACAGAGTTTTCACCAGTGTCACTATCGTATGGAAGTAAATTCTTTTTATTATTTCTCTTTGAATTAACCAACGGAAATCTTTGTCTTAGTTTCTTTACTAAATCCATAATTTCTTTTTGACTTGTCAAGAAGATCAAAATACCACCCTTAGGCAATCTTTGATGGATCTTGCATGTCTTTCTAAATGCCTCATTAACATAGTCATATGGTGTTCTTTTATTGAAATGAACAGACACAGGGTACATTCTAGCTTCAACTTTAAGAATAGGGGGAGGCTTATCAAATAATTTCTTATTCTCAGAGAAATCAGATACCCTTAAAGTGGCAGACATGATGATTAATTTCAATTTCTTAAAATAATTAGGATCTTGTTCATGTTTCTTAGCTCTTAGCTTAACGACACGACTCAACATACCAATTAAAATATCTGTATTAATGTTTCTCTCATGAGCTTCATCAATTATGATAGAACTATATTTAGTTAATAAAAAATCCGTCATCATTTCTCTTAACAAAACACCATCAGTCATGAATTTGATTCTCGTTTCTGGTCTCACATTGGAATCAAAACGAATTTGATAAGACACAACACCGCCATAGCTACCTAATTCTGTAGAGACTCTTTCTGCCATGGACATCGCTGCAACTCTTCTAGGTTGGGTGATACCAATCATTCCCGGAGCTTCTATATTTTTATCATTACCATAACCAGCCTCGAATAAGAATTGGGGTAATTGTGTAGTTTTACCAGAACCTGTCTCACCACATATAATCACTGTATCATTATGTTTAATAGCTTCCATAATTTCAAGCTCTTGCTTAAAAACAGGCAAATCCTCCCTTTGTTCTTGAATTTCTGGATTTCTTTTAACATTCACAAAAAAAGCAGGCTTCGCGTCATTTCCGTCTTCATAAATTTTGATTTCTTCTTCATCAGATAACGCAGCAGTATCCTCTTCTCTTACTATGGGTTGATAATCGATGTTCAATATAGGTGTAGGTGCTGACTTTTCTGTTTGCGATTCAATCCAAGACATGAAATTGGATGCCTTTTCATTTAACGATTTCAATCTGAGTCTATCTGGTAATTCCTTATCATTTTCTTCAGAAATTTCATCGCTGCTATCAACTTCTGAAGTTTCTTCATTAATATCAGGTTCGCTATCTTCTTGTATTTCTTCATCATTGTCACTAAATCCAGTAAACTCGGCTTCACTAACTGCGACATCACTGCTACTTTCCGCCTGTATTATCTCTGGTTCAATTATTTCATTCTCGTCATCACTGCTAGAATTAAAATATTCGTCTTCTTCAAGCTTTCTTCTTTTTCTTTCTTCCAATTCCAATTTTTCTCTCCATGTGTAAGACCTTTTCTTTTTAGAACTATTATCTATGTTACGCATATTTTTAAATCCCCCAATGCTTCCTCTATTATCAATGAAAACAGATTCTTTCCTAATATCGTCTTGAATATCACCTTTTCCATCTTCTTCTTTACTCTTATCAACATCTTCATCTTTAAGAAGGACTGATTTCTGAGATGGCTGTGCCTTGGTTTCTTTGTTAATTTCGGACGCAGTGAACAGTGCAACCGCATCCTTATCACCACTAGTATTCTTCTTTTTCTTATTTTTCTTTTTCTTCTTTTTTATGGAAGCTGAATCTTTTTTATCGTCTTTTGGACCTTCAGGAGCTATTTGTTGTTGTAGTTGGGCTATTTGATTAATTAAATCAAGAGCTTCAACTCTACGCTCTTGCTTTTGAACGTAGTCTTCAGCTCTCTGTTTAGCCGATTTTTTAGCCATTATTATAAATCAATCTTGAATACAGTTATGTGATTTCCTTTTTGATTTTGTTCAAGAAAAATGAAACCGAGGTTGGAAGTACTACAACAGCATATTAACAGGAAAAAGTCAAATAAATTGAATACTTATAACAAATTATAGATCACTACAAGCTTGAAAAAAAAAAAAAGCGATGAGGGCTACATGCATAAAAGTATGACATACGCATTATAATACCGAAACATGCATGGCATTGAATTGAGAATTTTAAAAAATATATTTATAAAAGGTAATTAAAATGTAAGATATCATACATTAAAGTATATAAATAAGAATAGTATTTCACGTCACGCCTACTGAGAAAAGTGATTACTATTAAAGTTATTACTATTATTCATGCTAGGATTGAAATTATTGACATGTTTAAAGTTATTATTATTGAAATTATTATTGCTAAAATTGCTATTATTGTTGAAATTATTATTATTGTTAAAATTATTATTAATATCGCTGAAATTGTTGATATTATTGATATTATTGAGATTATTGTTAAAATTATTATTTCTGTTGTTGCTATTAAAATGACCACTGCCATTGTAGTTTTTGTTGTTGTAATTGCCCATATTATTTGGAGCATAATTATTCAGTGGTTGCTGCTGATGTTGTTGTAGTTGTTGTTGTTGTTGTTGTTGCTGTTGTTGTTGTTGTTGTTGTTGTTGCTGTTGTTGTTGCTGCTGCTGATTGGATATAGATGAAGCGGCTTGAGTGATTACATCATTATCAACAAAACCCATTAACAATAAAGCCTGAGAGATTGCTGTTGTTATACTAGGATTGAAACTCAAGATATTATCCACATTACTGGAATCTCCGTTAACCAATAAGTTTTTTAAAGTGGCAATGATTTGAATAAGCTGTGTTGGTGGGATTGCTTGTAAATTTTTCGATATTTTGTCATTGGCAGCATCCTCCTGTCCATTTGAGAAAAAATCTGTGCCCACGTTTTGTATAAGATTGTAAGCATTGACAAGATGCGTAGGCATCAATTCTTTTTCAGAGATATCGGGATTGGAAGTGGTAGTACCGAAGCCACTGTTGACATCATAATATCTGTCCTTGAAAGACACTAGCTCGTCGGAGGATAATATAGAGGAGGGCAAAATGACACCATTAGGCAAATTGTTTCTATGCAAGGGGAGTACTGATCTGATGGAATCTTGGTGTTTGTTCAATGCCTCTTTTGACATTTCAGCTCTTAAATGTTTCCCGTTACCAAGCTTTATCTGCGGAATCACAGATAGAGCCGCCAAAGCATCTTTGTGGGATGCATATTCTATGAAACACCAGCCCCTGTTTCTGTATGTCGAGTCGTCGAACTTGAGTCTGACATCCACTATTGGGCCAGTACCTTTTACAACGCTTTTGACGTTTTCTGAATTCCAATCCTGGGGCAAAGAAGCGACAAACAATACCGCAGACGATGATGTGCTGTTACTGGCAGACATGAGCACTGTTGTCTATGTTGGTGTTTAATGACTAGTACAAACAAAGTTCTTAGATTAAGCAGGTATCCTGATTTCAAGTACTCAACTTCTTGGTTTTCTTCTGTATTCCTTTCGCTTTAACAGAAATGTATCTGAGAAAAAATAAGTACAAAAGTATAACCATCGCTCAAAACGATAAAGAGTGAATATCACATGACCTTTTAAGGTCTGTGCTCATATGCATATTAAGGCTTCCTTACCAATTGAAGCCGCAGCTTCCAAGGCAATTATACTTTTTTTCTTTGTATATATTAAGGCATTTCTCACTGCAGAATGGAAAATATTACAGAAAGAACCTTGAAGCAGACTTTTATTATCTGCAATCTGCTTACTGGTATCTTTATTATCACTACCAGACTAGTTTTTTTTCTTGTTCATTTTATAAATAGCGTAAAACTATGACTTCTTGCATGATAATAACAGCCTCTCGAGCTATTAGGATATCGGGAAAACTTATCTATTACAGCGTAAAGCCTTGCCTTCTCCACACCATTCTGGCTCAAAGATCAGCGATACACAAGAAGTTCAGTTCCATAGATGAAATAAATGCTTATATTGATTGTGCCCCGGAAAATTCGTGGGATCCTTCCATTTATTCAAAACCTCCTTCTGATCAGGCAATAACGTCTACTAGTAGTTTAACTTCTGCAATTACAATCGAAGATTTACGGTCACTCTGCTCTTTGAGTGGCCTCCAGTTCCCCAATGACGCAGAAGAGCAGAAAGAATTGCTTAAATCGCTAAATAATCAGAGACATTTCTTGAACCATTTACATTGTACGCAACATAAAGGCACAAGTAATACACAAAGCATGAGTAATTTGATTAAGTCCGAAAAGATTTCGTTTGAAAGCTTAGTAAATTCGGTGGAAAACATTGAAGACTATGTGGATTTAAAAAAGGCTGAAAACGGTACTGAATTTAATATAACCAGTTTGGCCAAATTACACGAGAATGATTTCTACGTATCCAAACCCTGAATATATCTATAAATAGCTCTGACCTTCAAGTTTATAAGCATACTTTCGTTAGTCTCAGGGTCGAGCATCCGACTTATAGCATGCTAGTTCGTCTGGACCTCGACGAATGCGTCTTCAACTAAATTCTTTGCCCCATGTAATTAGCGTTTGTGATACTTTTACTGCCATCGCTTATTTTGAGAATTCCTAACTAAAGTCATATATTTTTTAGAGTTACCAAATAAATACCATTGTATGTAATTAGTACTGTTAAAAATGAAATATAGCTCCAAGTAGTGTGACTTCCTTCTTTTACCAAGAAATTTGTATTGGAACGTGTCATAAATAAAACGTGTCATCGACACGAGTGTTTTCCTTCTTCTAACTAAACATGTGCGAATCAGCTTCTTAAAATGTTCGATTTTTTGATTTTATGCTAATATTATAGAAAGAATGTACAAAACAAATGTAGATTCATGTGAGTGAAGCTTTGCTATCTTTCATTGTGATAAAAATACATTCATTCCAGTTACAAGAAATTCTTGGATATATCCATATATTCTTGTCGGTTTCAGTCTTGTCTATTTTTTTATTTGTAGTCAATTTGCCTAGCATGTGTGTACAAACGGGACTCTACCGGCGCTATGTAATTTTATATTACAAGCCTCAATTGTTTGGATGCGACTTTATCGAATTTGGTTAGTTATCTTTTTCCTTTTCTCGTAATTATCTTTCATGTTGAAAAATCTGCCATGCATTATTTTTTCTGTTCCTACAGAGGGATTTTCTCTCTTTTTCTTTTCAATAGAATTTTCAACATGCATGCATGAGAATCAAAACGCTACCGCCGTATACTGACCAAGATAATGCGTTAATAATAAATCCAGCCTAGCTCTTGACTTCTCCTTTAACTAATTATCTTCAAGGAATCCATCTGGAGAAGCATTTCAAACGCCGTATCTGCTCAGAAGATCGTACCTTTTTCTTATTTTCTTTAGAAAGATATCAATTATATTGACTTGACCATAAAGAAGAAAAAAAAGAAATTGTTTACTCGAATCATATAAATATTCCAGAATATCTCGCTAAACTTGTAAGATGAATTTGTATCCATACTTTTTAATTTTTTTATTCTGATCATCAAGCCACAACAAACAAACAAGACTTTTTTTTGACTTTATCTTCTTATCACCTAATTTAGCAATGCAATTCATTTACTCTGTTCCAGCTATTGCTGTTTTGCTTTCATTAGCTGAAGCTAATCCAATTGCTATGCCAAGTATCTTTAAAAGAGATTTAAATCTTTCATTATCTGCTGCCCCAGCACAATGCCCAAAGTCCAATGCTCCAATCTCTTGTTCCACCTCCGGATCTTCTTCTGCTCAATCTTGTTGTCTTGAGCAAGAAGGGTTACTCTTGCAAACCCAATTTTGGGACACCGGTGTATCCAACTCTCCAGCTGAAGCTTGGACTATCCACGGTATCTGGCCAGACAAATGTGATGGTACATATAAAGCTAACTGCAATTACAGTAAATCTGTTAAATCTGTCGGTCAAGTCCTTAAAAGTGCTGGCGAAACTGATTTAATGAGCTATCTCGATGAATTTTGGCTTAATGATTCTGGTTCCAATGATGCATTACATACTCATGAATTTAACAAACATGGTACTTGTTTTTCCACACTTGGTTCTTCCTGCTACTCCTCCGATTCAGGTTCAGAAGGAAATGTTGTTGATTTCGTCAAGTTAGCTGTCAAGACCTACCAAGGATTACCAACTTATGATTGGTTGAAGGAAGCTGGCATTGTGCCAAGTACATCTACTACCTACCAGGCAGAGGATATTCAAAATGCATTGGCTGCCAAGTTCGGAAAACAAGTTTACATTGGTTGCAAAAACAATCAATTGAACGAAGTTTGGTACTTCCACACTGTTCAAGGTTCTTTATTAAATGATGAATTGATAAAAATTGATGCTGTTTCTTCATCTACTTGTTCCGGCCAAGTTAGCTACCCACCAAAGTCCCAAAATTAATTTTGATTTGACTTAACGCCTTTATTCTTAGCATCATAATTTCATTTCAATTCGATTTTTATTCTTTACTTATTATTTTGTTTCTCTTATGCATGTGTTTCGTTATTCAATATTCTTTCAATTCTTTATTACATTTCCATTTGTTTATATTGGTATTGCTATTGTCAACTTGAATAGTTATTTAAGTCATTGCCTAGATATTACATTTCATTCATTATATATTATTATATATTTAAATACACAGAAATTATTGTCTTTATTTACTAAATCAGAAAACAAATTTAAACTTTTGAAGAAAATCAAAATGCACTTGGAACTTGGGAAATGAAAACAGCTCAAGAAATATATATAGAGCGGAGAATAGTGTAAATAGTATACTTTTAAAAGAAACAAACCAGTGAGGCATACTAAATCCAGTTATTTTAAAGGATTGAATTTACTCAAATTAACTATTAGATCTTTGAAGAGATGATTAGCGTAGCTAAGAATTCATCATCATTAAAAGAATCAAAAAACAAACAATAATTTGTTTTGTGAACGTGAAAAACACGTGCAACAATATTAGATTCCTGGATTTTTTTTAGCGTCAACAACACACAGGATAAAAATGAGTTTTCATTTTGCATATTTTGAGATATTAAAGTAGTTTGTTTTGAATATGAGAATTAAAACAGAAGCAAGTACTGATATAACCGTTTTGGGATAATCTCCATTTATTATAGAAGCATTTGCTATTCAAAGAATATGAGTAGTCCAAGAGTATCAATATCATCATCATCATCTTTATCTCGAAATGCTGGCAGTGATAATAACAATAATAGTCACAGCACAATAATAACTTCTCCCGTTGATGATTCTCGTCGAAACAGAAGAAATGCGTTGAAAGAATTTTATAATCTTAAGAAACAACAGCAGAATAGCAGTAATAATCATAATAATAGCTCAGGTGAGGTATCTAGCAAACAAGATGCCGTTATGAAGTTTTTGAACTCGTTGAGCAATGAATCGGAGGGAAACCATAGTAAATTAAAAGAATTTTTAAAAGATTGCAGTTGTTCAGACCTCGTGAAATTAGAAAACGAAATACATACCAATGTCAGTAGTAGCAATTCGATGACGAAAAATATTATCTATGATAATTATTCCGACTTGATTAAAATCAATGATGTGCTAAAAGAAATGAGTATATCTGAAAATGTGCTTAAAAAAGAGACTATTAAAGGTGAAGAAGAAGAAGAAGAAAATGATACTAGTGGTGGTGATAACAGTGATGAAGAGGATAAAATCCAAAAAGAGAACGAGCTAAGTGGTGGAATGAAAAAATTACAACTTGAGCAGCTTGGCATTCGGTTCTTGGATTATCCGAACAAATTGAAAACAAATAAAAGGCAGAGCATGAAAGAGAAGATGGATGTGTTGAATAAACAAGTTAAAAAGTTCAACAAGTTGAATAATAGGGTTAATAATATAAATTTTATAGATGTTTGAATAAAATATGCACTATGTGTCTTACGCGTACGTTTAACTGTTTTACGAACTTGAAAGTTCGAGTGAACTGAGCTATTAACCAATAAAATTGTTTAAAATAGAACAGTCTACCTACATTCATAAATTAAAAGATTTAATTCAATTCATATCAATTTATTTCTATTTGACAAAAAGTTGTGAAAAAAACAAGAAGGTACTCTTCTTTCTAAATAAAAATAAAATAAGTAAAATACTACACGCATTTTGTTAGCAAAGATTCTTCCCCATAATTTAAAGTTCATCATGAACATCCTCTTCTTCAATCACATCTTCTTCATCTCCTTCAGCTTGAGCACCGTTCAAAGCAGAAGCATCAACCTTATGGGTACCATGTTCCTTAATGAAGTTGGCCAAGCTATCTAAATCTCTACCACCTTCATAGGTGACTGGGTTAGATTTGTCACCGGCTGGGTATAAGATTAATGTTGGGAAACCTTCAATCTCAACATCAACATCATTTTCTGTAGCTTCAATATTAGCGATAAGAATACTTTCAGCTGCATCCTTATCGTTTTTATAAATAGCAGCCAATTCTTCATAAGTTGGAGCTAATTTCTTACAGTGGCCACACCAGGTAGCATGGTACATGACTAAGACATCCTTAGCATCATCAGCGATAATTTCATCATGAGTCTTACCAACTAATTTGTATACAGCGTTTAATTGCTCTTCTGGGACTTCTTCGGATTTAATATTTGGTTCGGCTTCGCCAGCAACGAAATCAGTGACTAATTTTTCGACATTGTCAATGGATAAATCAATATCTTGGTTCAAACCAAATTTCTTGTTCTTTTCAATATCGTGGATAGCAAATAATGGGAAAACTTCTTGTTGGTTCAAATTACCAGCATGACGACCGAATTGAGAAGCATCTAAACCGACAAAATTGATTTTGCCTCTGTTGTCTTTAATGATAGAGTTCAATTTAGATTCCCATTCACTTCTTTCTTCTTTGTTATTGTAAAACAAGTAGGCTAATGGAATGCCAGAATCCATGTAGTATTGGAAAGTCTCACCATTGATTTCTCCAAAGTAAGGAACAGATTCAACATCAATAAACTTAGCCAAAGCAACTGGTTCAAAATCTTTTTGGAAAACACTTGGTTCTTCACCTTTCTTAACGTCAGATCTGTAAACCAAGTAGGTTGGAGAGGTGACATCATATTTCTTGATCAAATCAGCATCACTGGTAGACAAGAAAACATATTTGTCTCTCTTTTCATTAGCGATTTCGTAGAAAGTGGCATTAGGGGCTTTGAATTCAACGTCTTCTGGAAGGATTTGGACAATGACAGCACCGTCAGCATTCACAGCAAGAGCTTCGACATCAGCAGCACTGACACCAGCAGTGACAGCAGGCTGAGATTGCTTGATCATGTATTGAGCAATAGCATCAGCTTGTCTGGCACCTTCATATGGCTTTTCATTTTTTAAACCTCTGAAAATCTTCAATGTTGGGTATCCTTTGACGCCCTGTTCTTGACACAATTCTTGTTCTTCAGTACAATCGATTTGAACAAGCGGAATGTTTTCTTCCTTAAGCACGGAGGCAGCCTTGACGTATTCCGGACCCAAAGACTTACAGTGGCCACACCATGGAGCAAAGAATTCGGCCAACACTAATGGGTTTTCTGTTAAGAAATTTGCAAAGTCTGCAGCGCCTAACTTGATGACGTCGGAGTCGGCTGGAGCAGCGGCCTCACCAGCACCACCAGCAGCACTGACAATAGGAGAGATAACAGCCAAAAGGGTAGAAATGGTTTTCAAAGTGAACTTCATTTTGTAATACAATGTGGTTAGCTATATATGGGATATATTATTATTTATTAGTTGTGGACTCGTTAAATGGTAATAAATACGAAATAAGAAAAACAGAAGCAAAGCAAGAGAAAAAGGAAAACAAGTATCGTGAAAATTCATGATTTATAATAGATCTGTGATATTTTTTTTTCGTTGTTTCGTAACCTTTTTTTTTCTTTCATTTGCCCCCCTGCTAAAACTCATACTAACCGTTGGGTGTCCTTTAAAACAATAAATCAGAAATAATAGAGGCTGAAAATAAAAAATAAAATAAAATATATATCACGTGCCGAACGTGATAGTGCTATTCCAGGGCCAACAATTGCAAATCAAGTAGCCGAATAAGGAAATCACACTCAATGTTATCTAAGGTTTATTTGGTTAAATATTTATTTAATTACTTGAAATATAAAATTATACAAGAGAATAGATGCATAGAGTGAGGAAAAAAATGAAAAAAAGTGACTCTAGATATTTCCTTCTGTAAACCCAAAAATACGGCGGGATCATATGATTTCCAAACATCTATGAAATATCAAGAACAGGCTTCAATTGCTTGATCAACAACCAGTCTTCTCTTGGGACCTGGTCTCTGAAAGCAGGATCCTTCAAGGTGTCAATTGTTTTTCTGGAGATCATAGAATATAGCTTGTCTTTTTCGTCGACATGTCTGCCCCAAACAGGTTGAGCACCACTTGGGCCTTCCAATCTCATGGCCACACCTTGAGAAGTTTGGCCCTTCTTGACAATATTTTGAGACTGGTGGCTGACTTCTAGCGACACGACTCTGCCGAGCAATAAGATATCCTTTTGTTTGGTTTCTGGGTTCATCTTCACAGCGCAGATTGGGGTACCAATTCTGACAGAACCCTCAATAACATCAACACCAATGATCATTGGATTTCTCTTATTAATGATTTGGATAGTGTTAAGAACACATGGGAAAATAGCATATTCCAAAAAGTTTTTTCTTCGTTCTTCCAATAGCTTTTCTTGGTAAGCGGTGAAAGCATCAAACAAGTGATAAATAATATCGGCATTGAATATGGTGATCTTGTTTTCTGCAGCATATTGCTCAGCTTCCTTGTCAATCTTGACATCGAAACATAACATTACAGCATATTCCGGCGCTTTATCCAACATAGTGGTAGCTTTCATAACATCTCTCTTGTAAACTGGACCTAAACCAACAGACATAACTGGAATCTTCATATCTTTCAAGAAATCCAACAATGCTTCTAAAGAACCTAATGTGGACGCTTGAACAGTGACACCTCTACCAGATTTATCAACAGAGTCCAATAAACCAGTAACGTCATCCATGACATCGTCCAATAATTCTTCTTCTTCATCCTCTGGACCAACAACCAACAATCTGGAACCAGCAACAGCTTTTTCCAAATCATTAGCAGCAATCTTAACACCCAATGCGGCTTTAACCTCCTTATGGTGGACATAATCTGATTTAATTCTCAATTCTCTTAATGGTTGTGGTGTCAATAAAGCCCTAATATTTGTAGCGATAGGACCATTCAAACCACACAAAACAATTCTGTCACCTTCATGCAAGACACCATTAGATAACACAACATCAATGGTGGTACCGAAACCTTCAACCACCTTGACTTCCAACACAGTAGCTTCAACTTCGGAAAGATACATCAATTGTTTACTCATCCTTTTGGTAGTCAATTCCAATAACAACCATAACAAATCTGGAACACCTTCACCAGTAACGGCAGAGGTTGGAACAATGGAAACATATTTAGACATGTTTTTATTTTGGAAATATAACTCAGAGTTAAGACCTTGTTCAGATAATTGAAGTTTGATCTTTTCATATCGATCTTGGAATTCTCTTTGAACAGCATTTGGTTGTTTCTCATAAGAAGCTCTGAAAGAGTTGTTTGGGGTAGATTCCCAATCGTATAATCTATCAATTTTATTCAATGCAACAATAAATGGAGCCTTTCTATCTCTTAAAAGTCTGATGGATTCAATAGTTTGTTGTTCCAAACCATGCATAATATCAATAACTAAGATAGCAATGTTACACAAGGAAGAACCTCTGGATCTTAAGTTGGTGAAAGACTCGTGACCAGGAGTATCGATAATCAATAAACCTGGAACTTGGAAAGAATGCGGATCCTCATATTTTTCCATAACCTTAGTCTTTTGCTTGATGGCACTCATTGGGAAATAAGTTGCACCAATCTGTTGCGTAATTCCACCGGCTTCGCCACCTTGAACGTTGGTTTGTCTAATCTTATCCAATAACTTAGTCTTACCAGTATCAACATGACCCAAGATACAACAAATAGGAGAACGCAAGTCGGATTTTGAGGATGAGTCTTTTTTAGTAATGTCGATGTTTTCTTCTTTAGAAGAGACAGTAACGTGCTCGGACTCACCGTCAGCAGCACTAGGTGCTGAAGGCTTTTCTTCTTTTTCAGTTGCAACACCTTGTTGATGTTCCTCTTGTTCTTGTTCTTGTTCTTCATCATCTTCAAAAGCCATGGCTTCCCAATCATCAATTAACGCTTCTTCATCATCCTCAGCGACTTCTGCTGCAACTTTTTCTTCAGCAGCCTTCTTGGCCAATTCTTCAGATTTCTCCAAAGGTTCCGTTTCAGCAGTTTCCTTATTCTTGTTTTTCTTGTTATCGTGAACTCTTTTCTTTTTATCATTGCTGCCCTTATCTTTGGAGAATGCAGCAACTGTAATGTTATTATTTTGTAACAATTGTTCTCTTCTTCTTTCTTGAATCTTCTTTTCTTCCTTTTGCTTCTTGGTTAAGTATTTACCTTCAGCTTTCAATCTTTCAATTCTAGCCTTCTCTTTTTCCTTCTTAGCCTTCTTCTGTTCTTCAGCTTTCTTTTCATCGGCAATCCTTTGTTCCTCTTCTTCTTTAGCTAATCTGTCCTCTTCTTCTCTTAATAATTTTTCTTCTTCTTCTTGTTGTTTTTTCAATTCCAATTGTCTTTTCAACATAGCAAGGGCACCACTATTAACTTTCTTACCACCCTTTTTCTTATTACCTCCGCTAGATTTAGCTTCTGGTTCAGGGGAAGCAGATTTATCCTCTTTTTCTTTCTTTGCCTCTGCGGCAGCAGCAGCATTTTTTTGATTTTGCTCTGCTTGTTTTGCCTTCAATTCTTGTTGTTTTGCCTTTTTCTTAGCTGCCATTTCTTTTTTTCTTTGCTTTTCCTTTTCCTTCTTTTCCTTTTCCTTTTCCTTCTTAGACTTAAGGACTACCTGCTTTTCATCTTGCTTAGCCTTAGATTGCTTTAAAGCAGACATGAAATCTAATGGAGCTTCTTCAGT
This sequence comes from Saccharomycopsis schoenii, assembly GCA_010994365.1. Classification (NCBI taxonomy): domain Eukaryota; kingdom Fungi; phylum Ascomycota; class Saccharomycetes; order Ascoideales; family Saccharomycopsidaceae; genus Saccharomycopsis; species Saccharomycopsis schoenii. Next base: position 147,354 of record JNFU01000016.1, on the reverse strand, counting down.
GTCACTCATTGTTTTTCGAATAATTTTCCTTCAAATTTTGTTTTATAAAAATTATATTATATCACTTATAAATCATATAGATATGATCACACTACAGTCTGGTATAAGATATGATGATTTAAATTAATGAATATGAATGTATTGTTATTACTAAATCAAGATTACTAATCAACTTTACAGTGTAGAAGGAACTAAAAAGGCCTTTCAAAATCAAGACTTTTCGAAATTTTGTTGTGTGCAGAAGAAAAAATTTTTTTTTTTTTTTTTCAATATCCATCGAAATTTTTCACCACCTATAAATTACCCGGTTATGTAAATTTATGGGAATTTTGAACATGGAAAATAATGTACAACCTTAATTACAATAGTTAATTTTTCAAATGAAGTTTGAAAGTTTGTTCTCATTTATTTGATATTAGTATAAATGTTATTTAAATATTCTTTGTAAAAATTATTTAATGAGTGAAAATATGCGTGTATCTATTTATTTACAAAATGGTTATTGATCAGATTCTTAGAAAAATCTGCGTAATCTTTCTTCTCTTTGTTTTCTGTAAGATTCCATATAATACCAACCACCAAAAAGACCAGCGAGCGAGCCACCTAAATGGCCAGCGTAATCGAATCTACCCCATTTAAGAATAAGACCAGCCGCATTCACGCCAATGGATAACAAGAAAGCCACCCAAGCACCGCCTGGGATTGGGAAGAAAAACAAACTGATACCAGCTTTTGGGAAAATCCAACTGAAACAGCCCATGACTCCAAAAAGAGCTCCAGATGCACCTAAACTTCCGAAATAACTCAATCCTTGTCTGAGGAGATATGGCAATGTGATAGAGAACAAGGAACTGACTGAAGCCGAAGTCAAGTACAATGTCAAGAAATTGCTTGGATTCAAAAATTGAACCAACGTAGTACCAAAAGAAAGCAATGCCAACATATTAAATGCAAAATGCCATAACTCCTGATGGGAAAAACTTGATCCGATAATTTGCCAGTAATTGAAGCTTCCGCTTATTGGATTTTTCAAAACAAAATACTTATCCATGAATGGCAAATATTTTGGAGCTTTCCATAATAAAAACACGACAGCGTTAACAGCAGCAATAGCATACACCAAAGCTTGTGGGTTTGTCTTGAAATATTTCATTGGTGTATATTCAAACAAATAGGGAATACCAAAGAAACAGGCAGTTGAAAAAATGATCGTGAAACCAAAAGCTTTGAGCATGTTACTTTCTAGTAGCTTGAATCTTGAAAAGTTTTGATAATACCATCTCTTTGAACTGTTATTGGTGATAAGCGGCTTTGATTTATTGATATTCGGGGTGGCGACAGGAGCAGGTTTCTTGCTAGTAGAAAGAAATCTAATAGACATAAACGCCTTTTTACTAGTCATCTGCTGCTGCTTAAAAATACTAAGCTCCGCCCTAATTCGGGATTGAAGTGTAGCTTTAATTGCCGGTCTGAGTGCCATTTGATGCTGCTGTTGTTTCAAGACGTTACTAAAGTTTCTGTGCAACAACATATTGACGCTGCTGACAGATCTGGCAAATCTTGGGGCACTAAAGAGAGAGGCTGTTGCCGTGTAGGATCTGAACCACATATTATAATTAGCCTGATATCGTTTTACCTTGATGAGAAAGAACTCAATTAAATGAAAAGTTTAAGGATGGGCTAAAAGATCAAAGAATCAGTCCTTCCTATTTTGCCATTACGGTGATCCAAATATTGACTTTAGAATTCCAGCATGTATCTGTGCACATAACCCCATATCATTAAAAATGTCTTTTCTTGCACATAGAAAAAATGCAATACGGAGAAATTTGTAAGCAATGTTGGGGTTTGGAAGTGTAAGATTATAAAGGTTTTGGAATCTAATGTTGTCAGGCTGTAAATGGTGAATGGTATTGTGTGCACAGTTGTAGATATAATAATATTAGCACGTGATGTTGCTCCAGAAATGGAAGCTGTCAAGATTGTTTACTATAAGCTTTGTTGAATGTGTTGATATAACAATTTTATTGTTAAAGTTGGTAATTTATCAAGAAAAATTTTCGTGTAACAGTACTGATCTTACTAGTAAAGTAGAAAGTGAAGCATGGAGCCTAAAATAAAAGGTTGTGTAAAACATACCGAACTAATTGACCTAATACTACTACAGTGGCACTTACCTGAGTATTACCTAATTTGACCATGAATAATAACTAAAATCAAGCAATAATGATAAAGAGACGTATTGTTAGTTGATTCAGAATACACTAAGAAAAATTTTGCTCAGATCAGAGTAGGGAATGATTTTAAAAGCCCGTAAAAGGAAGAAAGAAAAAAATTTAAAGAGTTGTCCAGAAAATTATGGGGACACCAGATTCTTGTATTTTTGCCGTGCTATAGTTAGATTTAGTAGATGAAATATCAACCCAACAACTAAGATCTTCTAGCTGCAGTTTGTTTTGTGAATTTTCTTTATTCCGTTTCATTGTAAATAGTCGTTTTGTCTGTATTTGATATTCAGGATTGTTTTTGAATTATTAAAGGGGATAAACACAGAAAACGGTAGTATAGTTTTTTCTTTAAAAAAAAGACAGCGCTTAAATCAATTTATAATGAATTTGCTAAATCATATAGGTTTATATCCATTACCGAAAAATTTCACTTCTGTAGAGATTTTCAGAGTGTTTTTATGTTTTTCAGTGATATCCACCTACTGGGTACTGTATCACTTCGTATCAGTTGGATGTTCTATTGGAAGCTTGGTTTTTCCAGCTCTCTTCTTGCTTATCAAAAGAAGAGCAGCGTCTGGGTTTTGGCGATTATGCCTTTATTGCCTCGTAAGTTAATGTATTTTGATTACCAAATCAACTTTTAAAACTATCTAAGAAATTCAGGAAGCTAACTGAATATTTTAGGAACAAAATAAAATTGAAGTTGTTTTGACTGGAGACGAGTTTAACTTTTCAGAAAGTGCATTGGTTATTAGCAATCACAGATCTATTAATGATTTTATAGTCGTTTCATACCTTGCGCGATTACTAATAGAAAATAAGAATTTTGATTCAATTTTACTTCCAAGAATCAACTTTTTGACTTGGGCAACGCTTTGGAGGGTTCCAACAATTAGACTATTATTAAACTTGATAAGTTATGATGAAAACTGGGAACTAAGCCAATCCGAACTACAGTTTCAATTATTGAAATTAGATGATTTCTATAAAGAAGAAAATTCCAAAAGAAATAGGGAATTCGATGTAAATACAACCCCAGAATGGTTAGTAATGTTTCCAGAGGTTAACATTTGGACATTTTCAGATTCATATTTACAGAGAAAGCAAAGTAAGAAATTTTTATTACCAAATTTCGAACACGTACTATATCCAAGATTTACAAATTTTGCTCAAGTTATCCAGCAATTAAGAAATTCAAACTCAAACATATCAAAAGTTTACAGTGTAACACTACTTTATTATGAATCTGAAAATTTGGAGAATAAAATAATAGAAGCGCCATCCTTGATTAGATTGTTTGGTGAATCTCCTTCCAAAATAACGATTAGAGTTCATATTAAATCCAAAACATTTGCCAGATTTCCTAATAAAGCTAAAAAGATAAATAAGTGGCTAGAGGTAGAATGGGGTCATAAAGAAAAGCTATTACAAACTATAGAGCAAAATGTGACTACAAAGTAACTGATCAAAGGCTACAGAATAATCAATCATCAAACCTAAAGTTGCTGTACATGTACTACCACTAAACTATATGTCAAATAAAATATTTTAGTTTCAAGCTCTATTGTAAGGCACCATTGTAAGGCAAGGGGCTAGACTGTATTAAAATTTAAATTTTGGAAATATTTTTAGTTGTATTTTTTTTTTTCGATTTATTAGTGCTCTATATTAATGTATGTAATGCTCATTTATCTACAATACCATTCAGCAAAGACACACATACCAATTCCAACATCAGTTCCAATTAATGCTTTCCAGACACCAACTTCATTACAAGCCACATTTGTTTCCCATTCAGTCAACCCATTTTCTTTAACTACCAACTGAGTATTGTTTCTTGGAGGTTGTTTCTTCCTCAACTTGATAATACGTCCAGATGGGCTTTGCAAAGTTAATTTAGGATTTTGTTGCTGTTCAGAAATGTGCTCCACATCGGTAGCTATTGAAGCATGCTGGTTAAATTTAAAATTACAACTAGATCCTAAAACAAGATTGTAAACCTGCGGTTCCTGAACATAAATATCTGACATTTGGCAATGAATAGTCGGATATCTAGTAACAAAATAAAGTTCTCTATAGATTGGTTTCTCAGCCTGCATTTTTTGCATTTTGTCAGAGATGCTTCTATACAATGGAATACTCATAGCAAGTGGGTGTATATTAGTGATTGTTTTCTGTTTACCCTTAATACCACTGTAAATTTCCAAGATACCTTTCTCATGTTTAATTGGCAAAGAGGCTTTAATTCTATAATACTTGTTGTTCTTGTGCCAGTAAACTTGTGTTAAAACCAAGTTTCTATAATTTGTATTGGCATTACTATTGCTATTGGTAATAGCAATAGCAGCTGCAGAATTATTTTTATTTTTTGCAATTGTAGAATTTCTAATAGATCCAGTGAAAGTGTTACTCTTCTTTTGAATGTTTGGATTATAACTCAAGTCAAGATCGGCTACATTACTTGGGAACTTGATAGACCCAAATAATTCAATTTTCTCAGGAACTTGAATCAGCATTTCAAAAATTTCAAAATCTTCCATTCTAGTCAAAGCGTTATTAAACTTCTTAATTTTTAAATTATTTTTGAAGAATTGTGGATAACATGGTAATAAAGAAAGTGCAACCATTGAATCTAAAGCGGGAATAATATGTTGCTGTTGAATCAATCTTGGTATATGTGTGTGAATCAATTGTAATGGTTCAGTCAAAAAATAAATTGACTTGTCATAATTTGATTCGTTGTTAGTGCTGGCAATATTGTTATTATCTTTAAGAATTGGTTTGAAATAGCTATTGATATTTGCTAGGCTGCAATCAATGAATCTCCATTCATCGTTAATCAAAACACTATTCCAAACATGATTAGTTGTGATATTTGTATTTTCCTCATTAGGCTTCTTGAAACAACCAACTACAAGTTCATTTTTGATGCTCAAAGCTTCCAAGAATACCTTCATCAACCAAGCCAATTCATATGCTGTAGCAGATCTCTTTTGGAAAATAGAATTAATGTATTTAGCAGGTGCATTTCTGGTATCTATCAGTTCATTCAGTTCAATTAAATGAATCTTTTCAGTACAGAAAATATAACAAGCCCTTATTCTTTCTATATCGGTCTCAAAATTAACAGCGATATCATTGATAACAAAAGGTGTTGGTGAGACATACCCCAAAGTTTTTAAATTTCTGACGAAATCATCAACATGACTTAAATTGATTTGATCAACATTCAATTTAAGTTCAATATCTCTCAGAACTTCATTAAAATTATCTGATACTAATTTTTGAGGTTTCAAAATCATTGTGGTACTCAATCTCTTTTGTCTCGTTTTATATTCTTCATCGCTGATGGTTTTCAGTCTTGCTAAGTCAATCTTGTTCTCAAGCCAAGATTCTTCATTGACATAAAGCTTCTTTTCATCAAAATTTTGGCGATCCATTTCTAATCTGTTGTTAAAAGATTTAAGTAAGGTCTCCGCGACAGAACCCAGAATACCAATACCACTTAAAGATGTATCTTCTTTTGAAAGCTGATCTTTGAGAGCTGGATGCGAAGCTGCATTTAAAGCATCGAAATCTCTACCCATATCATTATATGCTGAAATAGGCTCATTTTCATCACTTTCTTTATTAAACAATTTCTTGAAAAATTTGAGATTTTTTCTCTTCTTTTCTTGTGGAACATAAACTACAGGAACTTCTTCTTGGTGTTGAATAACTTGTTCTTTCTTTTGTTGCTGTTGCTTATGACGATAATAACTTCCTGCACTCGTTGCACTGAAATCAGTGATTGCTGTAGATACAGAGCTAGCCACAGAAGCAGTGGAGTTATAATGATGATCGTCAGCGACTCCACTACTTCCATTTAAAGAAGATTGAGATCTATTAAAAATATCCTGACCATAAGGAGAAAGATAGCCATTGCTTTGTTTTTCTCTATCGGCTTGATGCATTTTTTGTTCATCATGTTTCTGTACGTCAGAGTATGTTATTTCAGGATTACTCCATTTGGAAATATTTGGTAAAGAATTAGAAATTGGAATTGTATGCGGAGGAGGTGGAGGTGGAGCTGAAAGGCTTTCCTCCGATGAAATATCGCTTCTTGTATCAAATTCTATTTCATGAATGGTAGTATTTTCTGGCTTCAAAGTAGACGTATTGGAACATTCTCTTTCTCTTATGAAGGATGGTTGATCAAAGAGAGTCATATGCGCCATGCTTGTCAAACTTGAACTAACAGGAATTGATGATTTAGTGTTAGCACTTACGTTTGCATTGTTGGCTGTTTGAGAGTTTGAAAGAATCGATGCTGATAAAGAGTGAGGAATTTTGGAAGGTCCAGGTCTAGCCATATTCGAGATGGACGATGATGAGTGGGTTGATTGGTTATTATTATGATTATGATTGTGCTTATTATTATGAGTATTGGAATTGCTATTGGAGATTCGATTACCAATTTCTTTGTAACTACCATCATCTAAAAAGGTTTGCATCTGCTTGATCTTCTGAATTTGTTTTAAGTGTCTATAATGCTGTTCTTGTGTAGGAAGTCTATACTTTGTTAATGATTCTGGTAAAATTGTGCTGTTGTTCATATTGTTTAATGAATCATTAGATGCTCCTACAATGGTTATTGATTTTTCAACTCTGCTTGTATCAATATGATTCTTGGAAGTATTGGCGCTTGAAGGATAAGAATGTGATGGCTTATCCAAACTTGTCGTGGGCCTATCCTTTGGATCTGCGGATTCTGTTTGCATTTGATCTTTCGATTTTTTATCATCATCTAAAGTCTCCACAAAGTTAGATGGAAAATTTCCAGACATATTGTTTCTTTGTAAAGTACCATGCCACCATCTACCGTCACCTAAGCTGTCAACCAAAATAATGTCCCCATCAATAAAGCCTAAATCGCCTGCAGTATCATCACCCCAGAAGTATTTTGCTTTGACCCTAAATGGCAATTCTGGAGTTTTAGTCATAATAATGTGATGAATAAGTGGAGGACGTGGGCGATTAAGTTGAATTACTTTTTAATGTATCTGATCTTTATAGGTCAATTCAATCTACTATTGATGCAATTAGGCCTGATGTTTGTGTCAAAGCTATGTTAGATTCGTATGAGCCTAATATTTCTTGAAGTGAAAAAAAAGAAAAAGTAAGTAAGAAATATATATATATATATATATATATAACTAGGATTTGGCAAAGCAAAACAGGAAATAAATCTCTTAGAAGGATATAGCAGAATATTTATTATCTTAATCTTGTTGTAAAATACTTGGCTGCTGTTATTCGATTGTTTTAGAGTAAAAGAACAATGAAGGCCATCATTATTCGAAGTCTTCTATATTTAAAACTTTCGCGATGTTACACTAGTTGTCTTTGTTTACTTTTTTCAGTTAGACGAACGATGTAGTTTCCTAATTAGGCTATTAGTAAACAGTAGCAATGCAGGACCGCCATCATGCATGAAGAAACAGAGAATGTACTGCTTTTTTCTTTTCTTTTTAGTTTCTTTGAGTCACTAACCGAAGTGTCCAAGAGTGCTTAATTGAAGCAAAATAAAATCGATTATTGCTGAAAACTAGAAACGAAACGGTTACTAAGAAATTTCAGGGACCTGCAAACGAATAGTTCACCAAGAGTCTAGTAAATGCAGGCCGGGTTAACAATTACCCGTGAGCAGTGGCGTCATTTATAAAAAAAACCTTGAGAAAAATAGAGATAATGTATATTTATAGAAAGCCAACAAGAATTATGAATTAATTTAATAAAGATCCAAAAGATGATGATGTGGTACAGATCGGAATCGGATCTGCCTTATAAACTGCTGTATATAGAATACAGCAAGACAAGCCATAAAATAAAGAAACAAATGCATTACCGTTGGTTTTCTGTGATGGTTATTTCAAATCACAAACTGCCAAACAGTTTCTAAAAACTCTGAACTTTGCGTTTTAAAATTGCAAATACGTTGGAATCAGAGGGTACTCTTCCTAATCAGATTATTGCTATTTCAACAAAGAAAATAAGTAAAAATGACCTTAGCGAGGTTTCAAGTAAAACATTTTAACAAATAGAATTTTATTATTGATGGCAAATTCATTTTGTATCAAAAATAATTGGAAATAGATTATGAGAATACTTATTGTTATGTGTAGTGCTATTGGGTGACGTTGATTAAATGGATATGTCAAAACATAGTACGCCTTCTCTGAGTAATCCGAATTGATCGTATTATGGTAACCTTGTTAAAGACATCGATGTATTTTCTTAAACACTCTGGCTAATTAGCAAAAGGTGAACGCAGTTTACGAATCTTTATTTGTAAGGGTTTTGGTGCTAAATTTTGATAATGTAAAAGAATTCCATAGGATTATTATTAATTTTTTTTCTTCCGTTATTACGCGCATGTTTGCATTCTACGTTAAATAATCATTGTAGAAGTATTTACAAGCTCACAACCACATGAATTGATGTCAAAATGTATTTGGTAATACAAAAGCTGTATGATATATTAGGAGAGCAATTATAAATGGAGACCAGCGAAATTGACATAATTAGAAAGCAAGATGTGCTACTAAGTAATATCGAAAAGAACATAAATTATCTCTTATATGAGAATAATACTGGTACTCAGGACAATCAATCTGTGACCGCCAACACATCCTTCATAGCCACCAGCAATGACAAATTGAATTCAATATTAAAAAAAATTAATGAATTCCAAATAAGTCCGCAGCTTTTGGATAAAAAATTACCCCAGATTATAGAGGTGCTCTATAAAAAATACTCATCCATTGTGAAAAAGAATGTAGTACCAGGTGAAGCTGAGATACAGCTATTGAAAGATATATCGGTATTGGTGTATACTTTTACGAAGATCAGAGGTATAGGCTTAGTAGCCACTTTATTATCTACAGATATTCAGTATTTTAGTCTTGCAATTCTGAGATTGCGTCACATATTAGAAATTAATAACATTGATAATACCCACAATGGTGATATGCTAACCGAGAACTGGCAAGAGATCTCTTTTCTTTTATTATGGCTTTCCGTTTTGGTGCTAGTTCCCTTTAATTTAAAATCATTATTGGGTGATTTAAACATTATTAATGAATTATGCTTCACAAAATTGATAGTTGAACAAGAAAATTCAAATCAATCTAGTTACCTTAATGAGATTAACATTTTGCTTTACTCCAAATACCTTTCCAGAAGTGATTCAAGGAAACAATTGAATGAATATTATAAATATTTAGAGGTAAATTTATTATCACACAAATCTATTTCAAGTTTTAAATCTCCGACAATCATTACACATTTGAAAGTTTTGCACAAGTTACTTAAATTGATTGCATACGATGAAGAATATGATGATTTGTTAACCATTCATTATCATTTAGTAAATAATATCTTTCAAGACCTACAAAACGAGAATGATAAAGATGTTAGTGAATCAGGAAATGATCAATCTCCAATGGTTTTAAAATTTGTAATCAAGAATTTTGGACAATTGGCATTTAAATTAATATCGAAACTTCACAATAATAATATTGATGAGGATATCTGCTTAGACAGAATTGAAAATATTATATCTTGCATGATGTTATCAATAGATCACAAAGATACATCTATTAGATTAACCAATGCTAAGAACCTTGCCAAAATTACAAGTTTGCTCCTGGAGGATTTCCAAATAGATATTCTAGAAAATGTAATTTCTTTGTTAAATATTCCATCAGAAAAAATTGATTCAGACACTCTTAAAATGAATTTTGATTTTGATTTGATTTCAATCAACACGTATCATGGTGTATTTTTGCTCTTTGCTGAATTTTTCACGAAGAGAATCATATCAGAAGATAAATATAAAAAATTGGTATTCACAATCATTGACCCATTTTTCTTTTTCAAAAGATTTCAGATTGGATCCGTTCTTGTCGGTAAAAATATCAGAGATTCGGTGTTATTCATAGTTTGGGCTTATTTGAAATATAATCAGATAAATGAAGATATCTTATTATCAATTTTTAAAAAGTTGGTATTTGTCAGTTTATTTGATAATGATTTGATTATAAGAAGATCTAGCGGTGCCGTATTACAAGAATTAATTGGTAGGTCGGGAAACATAATTTGGAAAAAATTGAACAATATGAGTAATGAATTTTCTGTTAAGTTTGTAGAAAGCTTGGATTTCATTAAATTAAATGACTACAATTATACATTTTTTGAGAATTCCATAAATTACTTTACAAATATTGAAAGTTTGCAGACTGATTTCTTTGAAGTTTTATTGAATTGTGATACAAATAGTAACCTCAAAGGCTTTGATATTAGAAATTATAAAAATAATGTCAAAACTGGTATTTTTTCTATCGATGATATAACTAAAAAGAATTCAGCTATACTTTTAGGAAGGCTAGTTAATATAAAATTATTAGAGACCGACAGAATTATTCAGATCATGAAATATCTTATAGATAACACTAAAGAAAATCTTATTGGAACACTATATGCTATCTCAATTGTTTTTGACATAATTCAAGAAAATTCAAAATTGTGTACAGAATATTTGAATGAAAATAAAGAATTGCTCACTAAAATTTTAAGTAAAATCAATGATTTAAAATACGATTTCCATAAAGATAGTTCTTTTAAAGGTGAATCAATTTTGAGATTTTTGACATCATTTTTGAAATTTTTTTTTTTGGAGAATAAAAGAATCACAGTAAGTCCAGAAGATATCATTAATTTAATATTCAAGATTATCAGAAAAAATAATAAATTTATAGATCTTGAATTCAAAAATTTAACAATTAAGATGTTTAATATTTATGACAATAATAATGCAAGATGGAATTTATTTTTGCAGAAATTTAATGAAAAATATATTTATTTCATCAAAAATGGTAGCTTGATAGCATGCAATAATTTTGGATATCTACCTTTTGGAATATTGAAAGATTATTCCTATTTAGAGGAGATTAAAAGTATTTTGTCAGATAAGAAAATATCATATCAAAATAGAGAAAAAATTATTGCCTCTTGCTCTCATTTGATTAAGTATAAGGATAATCAATTGAATAATATAATTTTAGATCAAATGTTTGATTATACATTAACCGAGCAGGGTGATGTTGGAAATATTATCAGATATGCCGCATTGAATACAATAGAAGAGAATCTTTCTAACTTCTCAAATGCATCACGACTTCTTATCGAGATGAGACTACTTAGATTGATTTCAGAAATTATTGACAAAATTAAATACAAAGCCTTAAAATTATTAATTAATTTGAGATATGAAGACAATGATGTTTTGAAAGAAGAAAAGATTGAAGAATACGATGAATTAGTTTTGACTAATGATTATTTTAGTTATTATAACTATATTTTCAAAATTTATTATGATAGCTATTTGAACAACTGTTCTAATGATTTATTGAGTTATGAGTTCTTGAAAGGAATCTGTTTATCTGCAGGTTCACTAAATGGATATAGTTTGAATGTTGTGAAAGCTATAGACTCATGCGTGTATTTTTTTGATTTCCAAATTACTGATATTTCAGTGAGAAACAAAGTGATAAATCATATATTGTACTTATTAAGAGTTAACACTAATAAAACCACTGACATGATGAACTATAATCAGAACAAAAACGCTATGTTTAATATGGATGATAATATTCGATTCAGCTGCATTAACTTAATAGCAAAATTGGTTGATTCTGGTATTGGGCTAACTTGTCAAAATGATGAATCACAAGGTAAAGAAAATGAAATAATATTGAAGAAATTATACTCAAGAAGCTATAATATTGAAATAAAAACAAGGTTTTCATTAAATTTAGTAAATTTAGTCAAGATTTACGAATATTTGACGACTGAAAAAAATTGCATTATCGTCAAAGAAAAAGCGTTACAAAGATTGAAACTAATGTTCAATAAATTCAAAGACGGGAAGCATCCAGGTCTACAAGAGAAAATTTTACAATCTTTATATAATATTTATGAAGACAATCATGGATAACAGTGATATAAATGTATCTTATTTTGTAATGTTCATGAAGTAACAACAACTTTATCATTAGTAGTTTGGTAGATTCTATTTTTTTTTTTTTTTTTTTTTTCTACGTGAGCTGGAAAAAAATCTATAAATGAAAATGGAAATGAAAATGAAAATGATCTTATCATAATAATAACTTACTTTTCTTTTCTTTCAATCTCATATATAACTTTGTCTTTTAGTTGCATCATAATATAATTGATATATTGTTAGGGTAAACTTAAAAATGGCCGAATCTATGCAAAAAGTAAGTGATCTTATAGTTTTCCAGCAAATTACAAACCCTGAATTGAATAGTTGATACTAACTACTGATAAAATAGTTACTTTCTGAAATGAGTATTTCTCTTCAGCAGAGCCAATCGCAATTCCAAATGACAATCATGCAAATACAAAGAAAACAGAATAACTTGAAATTGAATGATTTGACAATGGAGGAAATTAAAGACGAGGCTCAGGTCTGGAAAGGTGTGGGAAAAGCATTCTTGAAAGTTAGCAAGGAGAAATATTGTGATGAATTGACAAAGGAAAATACGACGTTAAAAGAAGACTTGAAGAATTTGGAAATAAAAAAAAACTATTACGAGACCTCTTTAAATAATACTATTGATAATATGAATAAGATGTTTAAACAAAAATGAGTTTGATGCCATTGAGTATGGCTTTAAAAGAACCCGCATGGTTGTTGGAAATCTGGTCAAGTTCAGACGTACTAGAGATATAAGAATTTAAATATCTTTGAACCTAAATACTCAAAATCAATTAATAGGGTTGACTTTAAATTGTTGCTTTGAATCTTTGGGTCAACTATTTTTTTTGTAAAGGTTTATGATGAATCCTGAGTTCTTAAATTATCAGAAAAGCTAAACTCATACTCTATATAAATTATTGTGCTTATGTTTAATGATGACTCTGAAAAGTAAGATGGTTGGATTTTTTATACGGTACCTAGATCTTTTTAATATTATCATAAAAGTGTCCTTTTGATGCACTTCATTTATATAGATAAGCACCCATCAAACATTTTCAGATTCAATATTATTGTAATTTTATTTTTTTTCCCTAGTGTTGAATTTTTCGATGCTATATATTCTTCCTATTTTGTAGGGCTGACAAACAGTGCCAGAATGTGTTATTGAATCGTAAATATACAATATGCCGGAGGAGATACATCAACATATATGTACAGATGCAAGTTTCTACCGAAGAATATTCAAATTCAAAGAACTAAAATTTTTAATTCTTTTGTTTAAAAATGACTAATGATATTAATATATTTATCAAGCGATATATTCATTGAAATTTGTAATGAAATGACTGCAGCTGAAAAAGGAATATGTCTACTTAAATTTGGCATATACAAGAAAACTTTTCTAATTAATCTTGGTTTTTTCAAGTTTTTCAATCAATTCCTCTTCGTCTTCATCAACTTTCAAGTCCTTCATCAATTCATTGGTTGCAGTCTCCGAGTCGAAATCGGTGATTTGATCATTTTCTTCATCGTACTCATCCTCATCCTCATCCTCATCTTCTTCATCACTGTCTGGCTCTTCTAATTCATCCAACACATCAAGCTCACCGATTCCTCTAGCGTCGAAGATTTCGTTGATCTTAACTATATGGTTAGATTCTTCATCAAAGATATTACCATTGATTTCGAGAAGTTCTAAGTTTGGTAATTTTTTTTCGATCAATTTAGGCAAAATTTCCAAACTGGATTCGCTTAATTCATTGAATTGTAATTTTAAGAATTTCAAATTTGGGAAACTGGCAACATCGCTGGATAACAAAGCGTTCAATATTTCAAAGCCGCCTTTCTTTTGCAAGAGGGAATCATTCAAATTTAATTCTTGCAAGTCTTTCCAGTTGTGGATCAAGTTATCAGCAATGACCTTTGTGGATTTGGAAGTGACAGTGTTGTCTTGCAAATCAAGAACTGTCAACTTTGGTAAGTGTGACAAACCATGTGAGACCAATCTATCTATACCTCTTGGTCTAATACCGTTTTGGTATAATCTGATAACCTGTAAATTCTTATGTTGTTTCAAACCTAAAGACAAATAGTTCAAAGAACCATTTTCTAATCTGTTTCTTCCACAGACAAAAGTCTTTAAATCGTTGCTGTCATGCAATTTCTTGTTGAAAGCTAGTTTGAAAAGGGCTTTGCCTATTCTAGCTCCTGCAAAGGGACCCATACCATTATTTGATAATATCAAATGTTCCAAAGAGACAGCTTTAGGCAAGTACTGTTCGATTGGATCGATAGTTTGCAAACCCAAAGCATTATCACTCAAGTTCAACACTTTCAAGTTAGGCAACTTCAATAAAGCTGGCAAGAGGAACCCCAATGATTGTGGGATCTCAGTATTCAATCTACCAGTGTAGATATCGCTAAAGTTGATCTCCTCAATCTCAGAACCATTTGCAATAATAGCCTGAGAAAGAGCTTCACTGGCGTCAATTCCGATGGTGTTACCAGATAAGTCAATCTTCTTTAAGTGGGTGAATTCTTTGATCTCATCACAGTATTTCTTGATGTCGTCCGCAGCGTTAAACTTGATCTGCTTCCCAGCAAGAGAAAAAGTCTCTTCTGGCTTGATGTTCAAGCAAAAGTAGTTAGTTGCCATTTATATTAGTTACCTGTTTGTGAGATGGTTGCAAGTTTATATGAAATAGTGGAATTTGACTACGAGTTTCAAGATAGCATATATATATAAGATCTTCAACTAGTTCTGGTTCCAACTTTTTGAAGGTATACAAAATTCTTTCGATTTGCAGGCAAAATTTTTGCCCCTATTGAGATCTGGAATTAGTACAAAAAACAGAACACTAATGAACCCTGACACCAAAAATATCCAAAATCAGGAGATACATAGAGAAGAAAACATTTAGAAGAAGACTTGTATAAGGGAGTATATTATGAAGTAAAGACATATTGAATATTCTCCCAATTTAAAACTGGTTTTCACCTTGTCAACGAACTGAATGTAGGTTTCTAAGTCTAGGCTAGATAGTTAGAGACAACCTTGGCAAGGACAGCAAAACTGCAAATAGCCAAGGAATAGTAGAACAGCCGTAGTATTGCCAGCTGGAAATTAACTCTTCAGCTACTACTCTATTAGTTTTTGGTTATTGTCAAGTTCTATCCTTGTGCTTTCTTTCAGAGAGTCTCATGCAGACAATATGACTCAAAGAAAAAAATCGTAGATGAAAAAAATCACCAGAAAACAAAAAAAAAAGAAAAGAAAAACGTTAGTAATTAGTCGCCTAGTCATCCTTTAAAACTAATATCCCTCTACTAATTGTCGTTAATTAAGCTCATTAAAAACTAATTTACCACCATGAAGCTGAGTATTCGTTACTTATTTGCTCGTTACAATTCAACTACTGCTGCTCATTCTCCAAAATGGCAAAAATACGTGCCTAAATCAGGCCAGTACCCTAAGGGGTTCAAGGTGGGGGGCCACAGTTGCGGAATCAAGAAACCAGGCAAATTGGATTTATCTCTCTTGGTTTCGGAAACACCCTGTAACGCTGCTGCGGTATTCACCACCAACAAACTTGTTGCTGCCCCGGTAATTGTGTCTAAAAAGATCTTGAAAGACAGTACTGGGCAGAATATTCAGTCCGTGGTTATCAATAGCGGATGTGCTAATGCTATTACGGGCGCACAGGGTATCAAAGACGCAGAGTCTATGTCTGCTGAAGTCGATAGAGAACTTGGTAATACTTCTTTGCTGCAGTTACAAACCATTGTGATGTCTACTGGTGTTATTGGCCAAAAACTTCCACTTCAAGACAAGATTCTCCCAGGAATTAAACAAGTTAAAGCAAAATTGGGAACCAGTCACGAGCATTGGCTTACTTCTGCAAAGGCTATCATGACAACTGATACCTTCCCAAAATTAATCTCTAAAACTGTACGTATCAACAATACAGATTACAATATTGTGGGTGTTCTGAAAGGGGCAGGTATGATTTCTCCAAACATGGCTACCATGCTTGGATATATTGCAATTGATGCGCCAGTGTCAAGTTCAACATTATCTACTATATTGCAGCACGCTGTTCAAAGATCTTACAACTGCGTGTCTGTAGATGGCGATATGTCCACCAATGATACAGTTGCGGTCTTGGCCAATGGTGCAGCTGGTGGTCCATTAATTGACAATGCCCAATCTCTGGGTTTTAATGAATTGCAAACTGAGATTACCTTGATGGCTCAAGAATTATCTAAACTATTAGTCAGAGATGGCGAAGGTGCTACAAAGTTTGTCACTATCAGTGTAAAAGACTGTTCAAGTTTTGAAAATGCCAAAATTATTGCCACAAGCATTGCTAACTCTTCCTTGGTTAAGACCGCCTTATATGGTCGTGATGCTAACTGGGGAAGAATCTTGGCTGCTATTGGCTATGCACCAGTTGATAAATCCGAATTAAATTTAACGTCCATTTCTGTGAGTTTCTTGCCTACTGATGGAACTGAGGAATTGAAATTATTGGTGAATGGCGAACCACAAGACGTTGATGAAGTTCGCGCTAAACAGATTCTTGAAATGGAAGATTTGGAAATCTTGGTTGATATAGGCACCGGTAAAGGTGCTAGTTGTCAATACTGGACTTGTGATTTATCACATGAGTATATTACCATTAATGCAGATTACAGAAGCTAATATCAACAGCAGCAATAAAAAGATTTTTCATTTAATAATATTTATACACATTTTTTTTTTCAGTTTTCTTGATTAATAAATGAAATAGTAAATAATATCAGTATTGATGTTTCTTACAGTTCAAAAATAGTATAAGCAAAAATGGTGCGTAATATTTTAGACTAGCAATATAGAATATACAAACCAATTTTTTAAATGAAAAAAATCCTTTATCTTTAGTTCAATTTCTTTTTAATTTTTTCAATTTTTCTCTTTTTACTAGCCAAATTCTTAATTCTGTCGTCTTTTAACTTGTTACTGTATTCCATCTTTTGATACAATTTCTTTTGTTTATTACTCATCATAATCTTCTTCATTTCTTTTTCTTCAGCAGCTTGTTTTTCTTCATTCGTCATAGAATCTGCAGTTCTCTTCTTCTTTTTGCTTTTCTTTTCTTCATTAACTTCGGTATATTTCACGCCCTTGGCTTCCATCTCCAATTCTTTTTGTGCTTCCAAATCTTCTTCTTCCTCTTCCTTTTCTTCTTCTTCTTCTTCTGCTTCTTCTTCTTCTTCTTCTTCCTCTTCACCATCAACTTCTTTTTCATCTATCTCCTCTCCAACTTCCTCTGTAGTTTTAGCATTAGGATTATAACCACCAGAGTCACCCCATGGTGACAAATGTGGAGGCAAAGTTTCACCAGGGGCATAACTACTGACAGATAATAATTCATGATTATTAATACAATCAAAAATCCATTGTGGTTGAATATAGGTTCTACCCTGAACTTTATTGGTTATCTTTGGACGATCAGTTATTTGATGAGTAACACTTTTCATAATTTTCTCTTTCAAAGCAGAATCTTCATCACTTAATGAATCAATAAGAATTTCAGAGATCACCTTACCATTAAATGAAAGAATTAAAAATTCTAATAATTCAATGCTGACTTCTCTGCCGACGAAAAAAGTGAAAGTCTTAAACAAGTTTTTAAATGGGTCTGAATCCAGCTTTGGTTGATATAAATCATTACCTTTGTTATGGTTATCGAATTCATCCAATTCAACATTTTCTACTTGTTCATCGTTATCTTCTTGTGGCTCTTCATCATCAACATCTTGATCTTTTTTTAAGGCCTTCTGTAATTCTTCAGAGCTCAAGGTATCAGCCTTGATATTTCCAGCCTGTTCATTAACACTGTTTGCAATATTACTAGTAGTAATATCATTTCTTAGTTCAAGTATGTAATTACTTAACCCGTTGAAAAGCTTATTATTTTGAATGTTTACCTTTGGCGGATAAACCAAGTTTGAATCCTTAAACAATTTGAAAAGGACAAACTTCAATAAATTCAAATAAAATTCCAAAAAGGTTAACATAATTCTAAAATCTATATCGCTCGGAATATTTTGTGGAAATTTAAAAGGTTGTAACCAAATGATTTCTTCTCCTTTGACTTTAGCGCTAAAATAGACACCCTTAATGGAGACAAAAACTTTTTCCATTAATTGCTCTTTAGAGATGTAAGCCATCCAATAATTGGAAATAGCTTTACATTCGTTGGTAACTTTAGTTGACACCTTATCAGTAGCTGGCATGTTGGCAAATAAGAAAATCATGTTTAAGGGATCATTCAAATCTCTTAAAGCATCTTGGAAAGTAGGGTATCTTTCTTTAATTATATGATCTAATTTTAAACCAGTTTGAGCACTGTTTAATCTTTTAGCATCCCCGACTTCATTTTTGGAGATAAGCTTATTCAATTTTTTAGCAAAAGTTTTATGTTGTCTGAATTTGTTCAAGATAGGCTCGTGTAATAAATACTGAATATCTTTAAAATAGTAAAATGTGACAGGCTTCGTAGACCCTTTGTTTGCCTTCTTTTTATTTCTTGGTTCTCTTGGATAGATTCCTTTAAATATACAAAGTCTTCTAAAGTCTGCCAACGAGACTTGAAGCCTCTTAATAGCTTGAGTTCTGGTAATGAAGTTTTTGGAATTACCGGATGTACCTCTTTTCTTTATTCTACTCATTTTTGACGATAATAAATATAGCAATTAATTACAAATAATGGGTTGTCCTAAGCAATGTATTGATTGTAACTAACGTAAATTTGGTATATGTTAAAATGTATGTTATGTGAAAATCCTTCTCAGTAATTTCTCTTCTAAGACATTTTTTTTTGAATATTTTTTTTTTCTATTCGTAAATTTCAAATGCATCTCATCTCTCTCCTTTCTGTAGTTTTTTGATTTCTTTTCTCATATTAAAATTTTTCTATTAAGAAAATGACAACACCCGATTATACACAGAGCATAACATCCGAAAAACCATACAATAGACAAAAATGATCATCTAAACACCATCCATTATTGCAGGCTGGCCACAGATCTTGACTAAAGCACCAAGATACTACTAAGATTATTATCGGAAAACCGAACGAATATTAAGTAAAAGCCTCATATATATTCTCAGGCCAAGCCAAATCAACTAATAATATTTTGATGTATCAATCAGCTTAGTCATCTAGATAAAGCATTGGTAATTTTGCTTGAATTTAAATAATGTTTCGTTTTCTCTTATCGAAGACTAAGTGGGCTTTTTAATGGCTAAACTGCTCATTAATAAATACAAAACAACCATTGAACTATACAATGTACTTCTTTATAAATTTGTTCATCCACTACCTTGCTTTGTTTTATTTATTTTTTCAAGGAAGCATTTAGGTGCTTTGCCAGTGTATTGCAATTGCAAAAGTGAAGTATATATCCGAGCCGGCGACTAGCGGAAACGTGAATATTTTATAGAACTTTTCAATATGTGCATGAATATATTTCTATGTAAAACTAACAACATTGACCTTAATGAATTGTCATAAAATTTATCCAATAACTAACAACACAGCGATTAGGAATTCAATAGTTGACAATTATACTAATTAATGGTATAAACTGAATAATGGTTCAACAGCTAAGTCTACTAGGAGCAGTCCAGCAGCAGGATTTTAACAGCATTATAAATTCCTTTATTGCAATAACAGGACAAAAGCCACAGTTATTGAGCTTGGAAAATTTGATATTTAAGCCAATAATCAACTTGAAACGGTTTGAAAGCAGTCAGAATTTTAAAACAGACTTAAATTTGAATTCCAGTGACCAATATCTTATTAGAATAACTAGTATTTGGTCGATTTACAAAAAGGAATTTTCGAAGAATGTGAATTTGGTAGTTAATGAGATTCTCAACAATAATGATCCTAAAAATAATGAAAATGAAATTCCTGTTGAACAGCTAGATCTTCTAGACGTGACGCAAGATGAGAATAGTAATATTGGAAAAAAAGATTTCAATTTGAACATGAATGATATTCCAAGTGCTGGTAATAAAAAAATCTCTATTCAGAGTATATATGAGATCAACTTGAATCAGATAAGTTATAAGAAATTAAATAATTACTTATTTGAATTGGGATATGTGTACAAAAATCATTATTATATTAAAGGTGTGAAATTTTTATATAATAGATTAATCAGTATTGAAATTTTTCAAATTTTTCAAAGTGAGAAAAATGATAATGAACTAAAATTTAGTAATATTGATAAATTTAATAGTAATTGGTTTGTCAAAGTTTACATAAATGTTGACAAACTAACTGATTTGAAAGCAATTAATTCGGCTACGGAGAATCTACTTAATTTTAAGAAAAGCTTACAGGGATTGTTAGAATTGAATATCCCTGATAGAAGTTGTATGGATTCCAGTATGACTGTTAATATGTGAGGAATAACCTATTTAATATTGTGTATCATTTTAATAGCAAATCATAGACGATTATAATAATTATTTTTAGACACTAAGAATAATACTAAATAAAAATTTTAAGCTTTATTGTTGCTTTTGCCAGGCCCTGATGAATGTCGTGAGATCTAAGGAAGTTTCACGTTTTTTATGAGGAATACTCTACTTGGAAGGGACTATATTCCCGAATTCACCCATTACTTTGTCTATTCAATCTTTTAAAACCAATAAAAAGTGATGTAATAAAAATTGTTGTAAAAAAGTTCTGAGGTATAAGCGAGAGCACATAATACAGAACCTGGTATATCTTAAGTGATACATCTAATTGCAAGCATATCGAAATATGGTACAGAATACAGAATGACTGATGTACACCACCTTGTATTAATGCTAAAAGGTTTTTACAGCCTCAGTTGCAGTGATTATATTACATTATATATAGTGGATAGTTTCAAGTGCTGAGAAATTAGTATTTTTTTTGACTATATATATATTTGTAGCACTAGCCTCATTTTTGCTAAGTCCATGAGATGGAATTCTTTAATTTTGCTAGAAAAATATTAGTTATGAGTATCCAAGGCATTTTTAATGGCTTGAATATTAGCACCAACAATCTTTCCCAAAATTTCATTATTCTTGAACAAGACGAAAGTAGGCATTGCACTAACGCCATATTCTTGAGCGACATCAGGAGATTCATCAACATCTATTTTAAAAAATTGAACATTCTTATAAGTGGTGGAGAATTCCTCCAAAAGAGGAGCGACCGCCTTGCAAGGACCACACCACGTAGCGTAGAAATCAACGATAGATAACTTTGGAGAATTAATCTTTTGTTGTAAAGAAGACAAAGATTTCAATTGCGGAATAGATCCGCTGCCTGAAGAAGAAGAGTTAAATCTCATGAAATTTGTACCTGATTTTGTGAATTTACTTCCACTGGAAGTACCAGCAGAACCAGAAACTGCATTGAAAGTTTGTCTGGCAGCGGCAGGATTTTTAATCAAAGAGTTTCTGATGTAGACTAAGAACATTATGACGGCAAGAAAGATGAAAAAATTTGTGTTCAGCATTTAAATATTGATGTAAATAAAGCTGTTAATATTGGATCTATTCACTCGTACCAATAATGTATTTATCTGAGACGATTTATAATACAGTTTAGTTTATCTTACCTTTTTTTCCTCTATTCTTCAAATTGCTTCTTATTTATTTGTTAAGTATGCGTTAAAGTTACCCGGGGACATTTTTCCCCAGTTTTCCGGAAGATGCCGCGTGGGTTTCTTATGAAGAAGATAATCAGAAAACAACCAATAAATCCTTTGTTTGTAAATAGATGAAGAATAATTACAATAACGGAGTAATTTTGTTTCTCTTTTCTCTCTAGCAATATCAGATCAGCTGCACAGGATTTGTATTATGCCAGACAAGAGACAACTAATGACGCTGCGAATCGTTCAGAAAACTTAGGCAAACAAGAACAACACATTTTTACCCTTCGACATCTTCTGATGATTGCCATAAACGCTTCAATAGATTTTTATTGATTGTAAAGTTCTAGATTTTTGTATGAATTAGATGATAAGACAGTAATATGGTCTTGAACATGCGGTAGGGGAGACAGTTGTTTGGAGGAAAGTTCATTTATTGCGAGTTATCAATAGTTTCTATTGTTCTATGTCTACTGTACTAAAGGTTATTATATTTGGCCGTATCATAATATAAATTTTAAATTGATGGCGACGCGTTCTGAATTTTTGCTAGACTAAGGAACACTTTAATGTTATTTGCGAGCGCGTCATATAAAAGAGAGATGTGAGCAGCAAAAAAGATAAAGGTAAGTGAAAACTTACATACGTTTGAAAGATGTTCACCCAAACCTATCATTGAACCGAATCTATTATAGCTAATGTTGCCACTTCATTACAGCATTTCATAATAAAATGTGTGATCTTTCAGATAATTATAACGCCTTAAAGAAACAATATTACAAGTTTCAATTGAAAGAGATTGTCCCTCCGGAGGAATTAATAGAACAAGTAAAGAAGGATAGCTCAGGTAATTCTAGGCAAAGCAATAATTCAGGACATTCATCTACTGCTGCTATTCAGAAAATCTTGACGAAACTAGATGATTTGCAAAATGTTAATATCAATAAAATTAAAGTATCGGAAAATCCTGCTGATGATATCAAGTCAATTAAAGATCTTGTCAGTAGTTATTTCTGGTCTGGGTTCTATTTGGGCCAGCAACTGGCCCAGGGTTCTTCCCTGCTGATTGATGGTAATAATAATAATAATAATAATAGCAATAATAATAATAACAATAGCAATAATGATAATAGCAAACTATTTTAATTATAATAGTAATATCAACATAACTTATCCGGATCCATGAGCGATAATACTGGAGATGGTGCTCACAAAATGAATAAAAAGAATAACAATAACAGCACCTGTCTCTGAATCTCTTCCTAAAAAATATTAGCAATCATGTGCTCCATTCTATAAATTTATTACTTTGTCCTCAACTGGTTTTTCATGGTAATTTGTAGCTGCTCCTGGTGCATGCTTTATAATTTTTATAAATACGCTAATATTCTGTTACTACATCATTTAGGAACCAGTTAATTGGGATCTGGTAGTTATCTGTATTATATTTGTGAAAGTTATTGACTGGTTCAGCAAATCTAGTAAGACCTGAACTGCAACAATAGAAACAATTTTTACTACAGTAAATTGTTTCCATTAGAACTACTCTACAGATTAAGGAGTCATGAAGTGCCATGCTACCCACGAAATAGCATTAACTAGAGTTACTGCAAGCACTGTAGATATCCATGTCATATTAGGAAAATGGAATAGCGTTGTTTAAAATGTATTACAAAGAATTGAACTTCCTATATCATGAAGAACTGTATTTATTAATAAAACACATAAAACGACTGACAATCAATAGCAGTAATTCATCGAACGTGTTGGCTAATCGGAATTATAGTTAATGGTACTTAGAAAGTAGGCTACAAAAAGCAATCCTGGAAAATACTATCAGGCCTACATAAATACCTAAAATGAAAAGAATTGTCATAACTTTGAAACTCTTGAGGAACGCAGACACCTAACGACGACATACTCGCATATATTTTTATTTACACATATATAGCATATCGATGAAATAACTAGATTAAACTAAATCTACTAACGAAAACTAATAATGAATAACTTGCCGCTGTTGAAATAATAAATAAGGATGAGACAAGATTCTATTTTTACAATACTACTTTAATTTGAAGGTGAAATTGTCATCTAGTTAATAAGCCGATTAAATTGTAAAAGGATGAAAAAAAAAGTTTTTGCAGTTAAATTGGCATTTTTTGAATGCAGTAGATCGTGGCACAAAGTTTCACTTGTAATTAATTTATTCGGTCAATACTTCTTACCATAAACAAATAAGGAGTAAAAACCTATGTATGCATAACTAAATACGAAGCACCTCTATATGAATTACTATGCAATGCAAAAGTTTCATTAGTTTGCTTTAAGTCAATTATTTATTAATCTATAATACTATCTTCATTGAAATGAACTAACTAACTAATATGTGCATTGACAAGGCTGGCACTTCTGAAGGTTTCACCTTTAGCATTGACCAATTTCAATACCTTATTTGAACCATCTGGTTGTTTTTCATTGTAGATGACTTCACGATCCTTATCAGTTGTGAAGGATGGTTGAATAGTCTCCCACACCTTTTTCTTTGGATTTAATTGCTTTTCAGGAGTAACATCACCAAATCCTTCAACAAAGACTCGATCACCAGGTTTTGATCCGTGTGGTGGTTGAATGAATTGAACACCTCCTTCTTCAGTAGATGCACACAAAACCATACCCAAACTATCAATACCTCTCATCTTAACTTTTTTCAAATTGGAGAAAACGACAACGTATCTTTGTTGCATCTCTTCTAATTTGTAGTATTTAACTAATCCGGAACAAATAGTTCTTGGTTCCGCTTCTCCAAGGTTCATTGTGGACACATACAAACTGTCTGCATTTGGATGCTTAATGGCTTTTTCAATAAATCCTACTCGTAAATCAATCATACCTGGAGATGGAATAAACTCAGTTGCAGCAGAATCTTTGTTATCAGCATTAGCATTAGCAGCTTTCTTGGCAGCTTTTGCTTTGGCCTTTTCTTCTTTCAATTTGGCAAGTTCTTCTGGGGATGGTTTACCCTTCACTTTCTTACCTTCGGCAACAGCTTGAGCAGCATCACCCTTGCTATCCTTGGCCTTTTCAGCAGATGGCTTCTTTGGCTTAACGTAAACTTCAACAGGAACAGCAAAATCTAAGTTTAATTTCAACTTTTCAGAATCAGTGAATTTGAAAACAGTATTTTGCAACAAGTCAATCCATCTTAAAATATGTCTGTGAGAAGAAATGAATTCTTCATCACCAGAAGTCAATTTCTCACTGGATTCCAAAATTGGAAAAATGGCTTTGAAAAGAACAATGTCAACATCAGAAAGAGTATCAGAAACAACATAAGTTTGGAATTTTAAAGTCTCATTCAATTTTTGTAACACAAAATCTTGGTTCTTCTCGATTTGTAAAACCAAACTTTTCCATTGGTTTACCAAAGCTTCTTGTTCAACTGTTAACTTTGCGTTGGAAAAGAGTAATTTTTCATCAGAAATGGTTAAGTTTTGAAACTTCAAATCACTGGAGGACATTTTGGTTTGTTATTCTTATGTATATATGATAGTTTTGACTTTTGTATCTGATCTATTTTAGTACGTAGAGTAACCGAAAATTGCTATTTGGAGATAATTATTGAACGATTAATTAGATTTTTCATCAATATTTCTAGATATTTTTTTTTTTGGCCTTCACCAATTTTTTTTTTCCTGTGCTTTCTCATAATCAAAGGTAAAGAAGGAACAGATGAAAACAAAGTTTTTCTTTTATTGGAAAGATCCGTCATAATAATAGAATTCCGACTAGGTGTGACCGCAGAATGCCGGCGTTGGACAACAGAGAAACTTCAGATTTACATTTTGCCTGTCAACTCATTGAAATAAAGGGTTTACGTATATACCGTGCTATCATTTTTACCATACGATTTACTGCATGAAGATTAATGATACAGGCTACTAATTCCTTAAGATATTATGAGTTATATTGACTTGATCGGTGAATACTCCAACAGGACTGGTTGCCTGTTGTATATGTTGAGTGATGGATATATTGATTTGGAGGACACGCGAGAGCAAATGGTCCAAGATGGTATCGATTCAACGCAAAGACAGGAACCTCACAACGGAGAAGAACATGAATTTGAATATGGCTCAAAGGAAATGTCGTCGACAAATTACACTATAACGTTTCCATACATGTACTTATCAAATTGCACAAATTCAGCATATTATAATTTTTCTTCTATAGAAGCACAGGATGTATTCAGTACAATAGTCAACTCGAACTCCAGTTTGCAGCCAGCGTATTCAAATCTATTGGAGTTGATAAAAGCCTCTGAATTATCGCAACCAATATTTGATAAATATTCCATATTCGGTAGTATACCGGCTTCGATTATCCGGGATCCATTTTATGATAGTCTAATAGCAGTATGCTATTCAATAAGTATAATAACGGTTCTATCATGGCTGCTAATGTTGTTAATGATTTTGTCAACAACAAAATTTAAGAAGATATTGATCTTTTTAACCTTGCTATATGCTATCGATATCAGTATTATATTAACTAAAACCACTGTGCTATTGAATGAACAGTTTGCCTTGAATTATCAAGATTCGTTTTATTTGGTAAAAACCATCATTTATGATAACTTGGTATTTGCTTTGAATTTGATAGTGAGGATCTTGGTAATTGTCAATTGGTATTTGTTCTTATCAGAAATTCTTATATTTAATAAGAATGGTAAAGATACTGGTAATAATAATAACAGTAATTACATTCATCAATATATCACTGAGGAGGGATCACAAGAAGAAGATAATCTGTTCCAGGAAAATGAAATTGAAAACAAGAATCATTTCAAGAAAAAATATAAAGCGAAATGGTATACTTATTTTTTAAAATATGAGGTTTTTCTAGGGTTGATAATTTGGTATTTTATCATTCATCTTTTAGAATATTTGAGAATTCAAGGAAAATTTGATGCAGGCAATCAACCTCTTAATAGTAAGCTAATATACATATTTGGGATTATTAATAACTTGATAATTTTTATCTCCTTTCTACTATTTGTCAATTATTACTATTATTTCAAAATTATCAGAAAAAGAAAATATTTATTTCCAAGTAATAAGAAGAAGATTAAGAGGTCAAAATCCAAGAAGAGAGAAGATAATTTCCAGTTTTTGGATAATTCTGATAATGAATCATCGGTAGAAGACAGTCACAGCAATAATAATACATCTATGGCATTTAGGAATTATCATTTGAAATATAATATTTACAATTTATTGACATTGCTATCAGTTTTAAATTTTTCTCCGTTAATTTTTTATGTTTTATCATTATCTGTGTTCCAGAACTGGTCCATTTTTTTTATAGATTTTTTATCTATTTTTGTCACAATCTTGAACTGGGAATTATATCAAAGAATATCAGAGTTGAAATTTTTCTTAGAGTTAAAAAATTCAATTGGCAGAAAGATCAAAAACGATAATGATTTAGCTGTGGTTGTAAACTATAAATTCAAAAATAACTCAAACATTGATGATCCAAAACATTTAACATTAAGATTAAAGAAGCATCTAACCAGAAAAAGAAGAGGAGGTGGAAGAGCAGCTACAGAAACGACAATCACAGAAAACGAAGGTGCAGAGCTTAACGAGGCTTCTAATATGGTTACAGTTACAGCTGCAGATGATGATAATTTGAATTCGAAAATCACAACAAGAAGAAGACAAAGAAGATTCAGAAAAGCTAGAAAACGAGCTAGGAAAGGCGAAGAGAATGATGAAACAAATAGTAGCTATCACCATAACGATGGTTCGGTTCCAGAAAATGTAGAAAGTTCATCATCGCCAGAGAATACAGGACCAGCTAATCTTGGAAAGTTTATCAGAACTATATTTTCACCAATATCTGATAATATCCAGCTTCACAAGATTACGGAGATTAGGTTAAATACCCCAGTAAACAATAAGGCTTCTATAGCCAATCAAACTACATCCATAACACAAATGGGAGATGCTGATGAAGATGATGAATGTTGATACGTATGGTGTTGAACATTTTATTTCGCATACATCAAAAAAAAAGATGAAGTTTGCTCATCATTTTCAAGATTTATCAAGGATCACTCTTAGATTAATTACGGTTTATTGTATTATATGTATTATATTATAGGATTTTTAGTATTCATGTGTGTGTAAACTTTTAGGGTTCTCAATCATTCTAAGTTAAGTAAATAATTAAAAAACTGAATCACGTGAAAGGAACTCGAAAAACCAATTTTTTTTATCAAAGCATACTATTACTGGTAGTGCTCTGAGAATTGAAAAATTTTGGATTTTTTTTTTCTGAATTTCTTTCTATTCTGAGAAAATTTTTCAGAGTATAAGAATATCATAAAGTGTTTTAATTAGAGAAGTTAAACTGCTAAATATCGATACAGTACCCCCAAGAATAATTAGCATTAAAGGTACTAGAAGGTTTTTAAGGGAGCTGCTACCATATAATATTAGAAACAATATATAGAAAAGAAACAAGTACAACAGAAAATGGTTAACTTAGCTAACAGATTTCATAACGCCAAATGGTTGAAAGAGAAGGGATTCGCTCCTCAAGTATTTTTATTTAGAAACTTAGAATCAGGTCAGGTGTTATACTCTCAACTACCATATTATTCAGCTTATCAAATCAAGCAACAGTTCCAAAGACCAAATTGGCAAAACAGATTACCACCAGTGAGAAGAGACATTTGGAGAATCATGTCTGTTGCTACCTTCGAAAACCACGAAGCTGCTGTTGAAGCATATAGCAGCTTGGTTGAGTTAAAGCACATGAGAGAAAAAAGTTTGCAAAAGACGTCCCAAAGTCTCAGAAAGTTGAACGAAGATGGTAACATTTGGTACTCTGCACAGTACAGACCTACCTATACTCAAGAAGCCGTGAGTGATTTGTCTACAATAATCGACGAATTGAAGTTACATTCTAGGATCTACTGGGAAAATTTGTGGAGAAAGGGTGATGACAAGTACTGGAATAGTGAATATGTTAAGCATTCGCAATTAGAAAAATTCAATCCAAGAGACGAGTCAATAATTTTAAAACAATTAAATGAGAAAGTGATGGCAGATTTCTTGAAAGCGGCTACAATAGAACAAGAGCAACAGCAACAGCAACAAAATCAAGAGCAGCCTGTCCAACAATAGTGGTATTTTCAAGCCGCTATGTAGCCTTTTCCCAACATAATATGATTTCCTCTGATAATTTTTTCCTTAACCGTCCTCATTCATTAAAAAAGTTTTGTAAATAACTGTGTATATACTTAAATACAAATACAATAATGCAACTAGTTTGTTTTGATAATATCTATACATAGATGAGATTGAAAATTTGTTCTATAATATAAGCTGGCTTCGTTATTTTCGTCAAAATGTTTAAATTCAATTTACTTGTGAAGCTAAGACAATGATACGAGGAGTCTGCCAAAAAAATGTCGCTTTACAGTTTTTTTTTTCCTATTTTAAAACCTGATTTATTTCATGTTGCATTATGCAAACCTGCTTTTGATTTTGATTGATATATATTACGTACTGACTATTGATAAACAATTCTATAAATAAATATGTGAGTACGCAATCAACCCCAGATTTTGCTTTTTTTTTTTTTTATGTGGCAAATCATCAAAGATTTTAAGTATCATAATTTACAAAGCAAGCTTATATCTATTTGATCTACATTTTATAACTCTAACCAGCTTGTGTTTATACCCAGAATATACATGAGTGACGAACAGGAGAATTTTCATGACAAATCTCATGAGCATATTAGTGTAAAGATTGAAGACTTAGTGCAAGCGTTGCAGTTGAAACTGGATGTATATAGTGATGATGTCTCTGGACTATTTCAATGGGATGATGCTCTTAGTCGAGAATTTAACAAAGAAAGATATGCAGTCGTTAGTACATATCTGAATGCAATTCCAAGATTTAACAGATATATTACGAAAACCGAATATCCGATATTTTTCCCAAGGAATATCACCAAACCTAGTGGACAGGTATATCTCTCTAGTTCTGAATTTCCGGATAATGCGTATTCAGAGACTTTAAATATGTACAGTAATCTGCTAAATATAGAGCTTAAAGGATCGAGGAAGCTTTTGACTCCTGGATTTAGTTTTCAAAATTTTCAGTTTAGAAATAACTTGACTGTAATTGATCCACAGTACAATTATTTATATCAAGCTTTTGATGATTCCATTTTTGTTTATTTATTAAACGAAGATAGCAGATTTAATTTCAATGAACCAATACTTGAATTATCAATTCAAGATGATGATGTAACTCTTAGTGATTTTTATAATGCTAATTGGCCGCAGCTTCCAAATGGTATAAACCAGTTAAAAGTTGAGAGGTTTTTAAAATTTACCCTATTGATTGCGCCATCAGACAACTCTCACATTTATTTTTTTGATACAAAATTTATCCATGATGAAATCCAGAAAAGAATTAATGACAAGAATTTGCAGAGGAAGCTCAGAAATGAATTTACATTTAAACTAAGGTTGGAGCGTTCTGTTTGGGGAGTTGAAGTACTAGGTGAATTTGGTATAATTATTGTATCATCGAATGACAAAAAAATAACTTCCTTTCAACTATATGTTGATGATAATATGTTTGTATTTGAACAACGAGATTTCTCTGAATGTGAAGCGAATGTTCCAGAATTGAAAATTATTAATAAACATAAAATGAAATACATAGAAATTGAATCTTTATCTTCTGATATATCTTCCACGATCCCTACCTCTAGTGTTCAATTACTCTCAGGAAATATTAAAGGAAAGGTACTAAAGTTTGAGTATGTTTTTATTCTTCGGTCTTTACCAATATTAAATACGTCCAATATTAAAGAAATTCTTGGCAATGCCTTGATTGATGATAAGACTGATAATCATCAGGAAATAAAGTTTAAAATTAAAAATGTGGTTGAAGGCAAGAATCAAATGAGATGCAGCTCGCCATATTTAGATTTCTCCAAAAATCAATTTGATGATTATGATTATAATGATGACAAGTACGAGATCGGATTCAATATCATGAATGTTACTAAATTTAAATTGCCTATTTGGGGGTTTCATGAATTATCAAAAAACGATTTTATAAAGATTGATACAGACCACGAGTCGGCAATTATAAATGGTAAATTTTTCGAAAATGTTAAAAAGATTGAAGATAGTTTGAATTGGGTTGACAAATCTTTATTTGAAGAAGAAGATGAAGGATTCATCGAAAAGTTAGTTACAATTTCCGATTATCCATCAGTAAATTTAATTCCAATTCAAAATTTATCTGTATCCATTATCACAATGCTTACGTATATTTGTAAGTTAAAAGCTATCGAAATTAATAAGATTAGCCAATTTAAACCATATTTTCATGAAAACTATATAATTACTACTATGGACAGGGGATGTGCTTTGATGAATAGTGAACTAATAGTGAATTCATTTGGTTTTTCTATGGGATACATGCTTTTCATTTTTTCTAAGTCAATTCCAGAATTGAGCTGTCATATTCGGATAGATGTTTCTGGTGTAATACATGTTACAAGATTTTATATACTTCGGAATAAGTTTGTTCATTCTAAAGTATACAAGATTATGAATTTATATGAAGAGATTGCTGAAATTGCTGATGAAAATGCACTTTTTGAACCCGGATATATTTTAGGCTTTGATATCCAAAAGATTGAAAATATCAATGGTGCGATGAAATTCCGACTTTACGTAGTTGATAATCGACAGAATTGTCATACCATTGAATTTTCTGAGGATATGTTTACTGATACGTACTTGGATTTTGATTTTTAAGTAGAACTTGCATGATATCTTTAAATAATAAATTATTTTTGGTGAATTAGCTTACTGACTTACTTGTGAGGGATTCAAGAATAACTCGATGATTCAGTTAGGTAGTTACAGCAATTCTCAAGGAATTTTCTTTCTGTTCTTTTTTTGTAAGGAAAAGGAAAAAAACAAAAAAACAAAAAAAAAAAAAAAAGCAACATACCTAAAAAAATAATATGAGAATGTGAGATTCATAGAACTTAAATTCTTTTATAGTTTCATCTTTTGGCTTGAATTCAGCTTTTAAATGTTTGGTATTTGATCTCTTATACAAGTAAAGGAACATTTATTATTATCATTATATAAGTTCGACGCTCGACAATGGATAAATCGTTAGACACTGCTACCTTACAAACAATATCGTAAGTGAAATTTGATTATAATAAAATCAATTTTTGATATCTAGTTAATCATCTCTGTTTACTCAATACTAACATTTTACACAGGTCCTTAAGAGAATTTCTTGAAAAGAAAAGATTGAATATTCCGAATGGTGAAACTAAGCCGAATATCCTTAGAAGAAACGAGACAAGTAATAGAAACAACAAGCTCAAGAAAAGGTCGGAGTTCCTCCATAGAGATCATCTTAATGGACAAGTCACATTACCGGAAACTAATTTTGTATTCATTGATGGTGAAGAAAGAGAATATTCTGTCAAACACGATAACAGAAAAAGAAAAATAATTCGACTAGATGAATGCACCAAAACTGGCCAAGTGAACAGTAAGAGACAAAAGCAAAATGAAAAGGAGAAAATTGACCAAAAGAATGATAGTTCTGATGATGATGACGAGAATACAGTTGATCCTTATAAAGATGTCCATATCGATAAAATTTTAGCCCCAGTGATAAAACCGGAAGATGCAGTTAAGAATCCTTCTACTTTGAACATCTTATTAGATAAATCCTTGAATAACTTGGCCATGCAAGCCATTGATATAATTGAGCACGAGCAGCACAACAATAATAAGTTAACGAGATTAATGGAGATTTTTTTAGGGGAAAATAGTTATAACTTAAATGTTAAGAATTTGAAGCTTCCAGATTATGACCATGAATTAGTAAATGGGGAAACCGATGAAGAGAAGAAATATCCTAACAAATCTGTACTGCATCATAAAAATGACCAAGTTTTTGAGTCCACTGAGGATAATGGATCCGTGAACATTATAAACGAAGGTGAACTGGTTGATCCATTTTTTGCTTTACCTAGATTCAAAATTGATCAAAATGATGGAATTATCAACGAAAATTCAGAAAATGAATTACAGATTCAAGAAGAGTTGGATTTCATCAATGAAATTAGACAAATTATACAAATAATTTCTTTAAGAAATCAAGAATATATAAGATCCTTGACTAAGATTAGAATGGGTTTAATCAGAGCTGAAAGATTGAAAGATCAGGTGTATAAATGGAGTAAAGAAATGAATGGTGATTACCAAAAGTAGTTTAATATTGGATGTTCATTTATTTTTCTTCTTGCAATAAATAATTAATACAATAAAGGTTATTTTGGTTAATGTGCTATTATTAAGCTGGCTATTATTATAATTATTTTAACTGTAAATGAAAAAAGATCTTATAGTATAGTACAATACAATTGTAAATTGTTTCTTCTTTGTTTTGGAATAAGATTTAAAAAACAGGAAAACACAAGCAGACAGGAAAACATGATTAAAAAAGAGAAAAAAGAAATCCAAACAAAACTATAGAACTATTACCATATTTTTCCTTTCTTTTCTTTTTCTTTTTTTTTTTTTTCTTTTTTTCTTTTTCTTTTCTCTTAATAATATAAAGAAAGAATCATGCTGGCATGATATATCCTATTATAATTCGTGAAAAAATGTAAACGACTATTAAAAAGGGCTGAAAGAAAAGAAATAAATTAATAAAAATACAATAAAAAGAAAGGAAAGAGAGGAGATATGCAAAAAAAAAACAAAAAAACAAAACAGACATAAAGCAAAACAGAACAAAACAAAACAAAATTATTTTTCTTATTTTCTAGTTTAATCGGTATTATCACCAGACTCAGAGGCAATGTTATCAACGACATCTTCATTGGCAACAACCGGACTCTCATCATAATAATTCAAGGAGGAGTTCTTATTAGTCAATAAGTCAGTACTTGATCCATCAGCAGCAGACATGGACTTGGAATGCTTTCTATTATGTTGTGTCACTTTTAAAGAACCCTTTTTCTCAAAAGATGGTAAGTTTGGGGATGCAGTAGCACGAATTGGCTCAACGGAAGAACCCATAACAGCTGTGTCATTTTTCTTATCAGAATCATTGCTAGAATTTGGATTGGTAGTTGTAATTATAGGAATGGATGCCCTTACATTTGTCATTGAAGTATGCTTTAAGTTTTGAGGTCTTGATGGTGTGCTGCTTGCAGCAGCAGCACTGATAGTTGATCCCTGAGTAGAATCCAATGCTTTGTTGAATGATGGAGTTTTCAGAATACCTGTAATTCTAGGTAACAACTTGTAACTATATTCAATTAAAAATTCCACAACTCGCTGACTTAAAATGTATTCTTCTGGAGCAAGGTAATGCTTTGGGTGAGCCAACACTGAGGGTTGAAAAACTGCAGAAAGATTAGCTGTAGACATTCGATTCTCAGAAGAGTGCTGAGAAAACAAATCAAGTAAATCTAAAATGTACAAAAGTAACTGCTTACGCTGCTTTGGAAGTTGAGCAACTAGCTGTTCATACTCTTTAGAAGCGTTATCAATATTTTCAACAAATCTCTTGTGGGACTTCTTACGATGACGGCGTTTCTTTTTATCAGCAGAACTCGTTCCACTACCAGTAGTAGTCGAACTTGCCGCTGCAGCAGTACTTATGTATGAAATGACAGCTGTGTTAGTGGCACCAGAAGCAATACTAGTGGAAGCTGGGTTATTAGTAGTAGTAGCATTATTACTTGGATCCAATGTTATGCTATCTAAGTTGACAGGAGGATTTTTGGTAACTGAGATTGAAGTTGGATTGCTTGTAGATGAAGTCATCAGGTTATTTGGATCTCTATAGGTTAAATATTGAATAATTTGTGGTCTCTTTCTCAAAGGTTCACGGAATGCTTCATACAATTCTAATGGAATGACAGGCTCAGTCATGGAATTCAAGAATCTTCTTAACAAAGAAGCAGCATCATGGACATTATAACCGTCCCATGATAGCTTTCTACCAAAATCCGGAGGTTGAGAGAAAAGGTACTGCAAATTACGGACTCTTTTGCTAGACCCACCCACTCTGAAAATACCTTCCACCAAGAGACCGTTGTTTTTCAAGAACAAGCCGCACTTGGCGACGACTATTGGGATCTCACCATACTCTACAAAGGAATCTGGGTCTGCGCTTGTCACTGAAATGGTAGCTGATGCGATCTTAAGGGAGGATTCAAGATCGGTACCAAATATAAGATTTTTGTTTGGATTTAGTGGCTCTTCCTCGTTTTCTTTAAACTTCAGAAAGAATTTGCGGACCAACTTCTTGATCTTAGTGTTGTCTTCACCGGTTTCTGTGCTTTCGCTGTTTGTGTTGAACGCTTCAGAAGAGGCAGCGGGGGCTGCACCACCCGCTGCTGCGACTGAGGCCGCCACTACGACATCTGCGACGCTCTTATATTGGTTGTTATAGCTGTCAGTGCTGCCAACGCCGGCAGCACTGTTCGTGTTGGCAGCGTTGCTGCTGCTGCTGCCGAGTTCCTTGGTAGGGTCCTTGTTTGGAGAGGAGGGGTCGGATTGGCCATCATGGTCTCTTCTGAGCATGGACCATCTGTTGGACCTGTGTTCTTCTTTCATTTTATGACTGGACATGTGTCTTGTGTGTGTGTCTCTGCGGATAAGCGAGGGTGTTCCAAAAGGAGCTTGAATATACAAACGGGCTTGAACGTGTTCTTCGGTGGCAGATGCTATTTCTCAAACAGAATGCAGAAAATAGAGGCCTGGAATGTGTGCTGGGCTGTCTCTGCAAGACAATCGTTACAATAAGTGTGCTGCTGCTGGGGAAACGTTTCTTTCTACCAGACAAAAGAGTAACAGGGAAAGAAAAAAAACAATAGCGTTGATACGATGGAGCTTCTGCCTGTAGTGCCTTTCAGAGGGTTATCAGGTCAATATGGACTGTAATGATGGGCTATTAAGAATAATGATGTCGATTTTCAAGTACTATATACTCTCTTTTCACGTTCTTCCTTCAAACTTATTATCACCCAATCCCACTTTTTTTTTCTGTTATTTTGTCTTTTTCTGCTGTTTTTTGGTGTTTCTGTTAAAATTTTTAGACGCAAGATGATAATAACAATAAAAAAAAAATAGACGGCGGATGCTTAGTTTTTACGCACATTTTTCTTGACAGTTGTTAATCTGGCAAGTAAGTGACATTATTACATCGGGACACCACATCGATTACTACATCAGGAATATTACTGTTATCTGTTTGTATTATATGTGTAAAAAAGCGAAATGGAGCAGTTTGAACAGCAGACACTACGCATTCCTGCCTGCTGCACCTTGTGACCTTGCAGCCGCTTAGTAAATCTCGAGCCCCGGAAACATGTCTCTGAGATGGTCCTTCAAGGTCAAGCAGTACCGATAGAACAAGTTGCACTCCAAGCTTTTAACGCAGCTGCATCTCTCAAACTCGACGATGATCAACAATAGACAGTTCAAGTACTTGACAAACTGGCGTTTGGTGATTTTGAACTCTTCCTTCTTGCCGGACTGGCTGCTGTCGTCGTTGTCGTCGAAGTAGTAGTCGCCTTCTGCGTCCTCGTCGAACTCGTAGTACTCGTTGACAAGGTATTTGTTCAAGGAGCGGCCGAAGTTGATCTTCGACACCCTGTCGCCGTGCAAGTTGAAGTACTCTACGTATTCCTTCTTCATCTTGGCTGCCATGGAGGTCGCTGATTCGCTGGCCAGTGCAGGCCTGTCGGATGACGACGCAGACGCATCAAGCCTAGCCCTTTTCCGCTGGCCCTCGCCATCCTCCTCGTTGTAATTGTAGTTGTAGTTGTTCTTTTTCTTGCTCTTTTTGCTCTTCTTCATTCTTGCGAATTTGGAGGCGGCCTCGCGCTCAAAATAGCAGCTGATGATGTTCATCGAGAAGATGCACGCCATGAACACCGATAGATGGATCATGTCGGATGCGTACTGGAACTGCTCAGAAACATCACTGAGATCAATAATAAATGATGTGTTGCCACTAGCATCAGGAGCATCTACCGCATTGTTATTGCTGGAATCTGCAACGCCGTTTATTCCGGTGTCCGTGCCAGCATTCTTATTGGGTGATGTCTGGTTCTTGACTGTGCTGTCGCTTTTTGGAATATTTATCGAGGAACGATCAATGAACTTTATAATTTCGTCGATTGCGGCAAAGCAATGCCTGAGCATTCTAATCAAAAGCTTGTCATTCTTTGTTTTCAATATTACCATCTTCAATGTAGGATATGAGGGGGCAATCGTGGACGTACTCCCCGTAGATGATTTGATCATCTCTGTAAACAATGGAGATGGTTGAGGGGGTGACGCATCTGGATCAAAGTATATACTTTTTTGCCATTCATATTCTCCAATGGTGGTAGCTGTGTCAGCAGTAACTGTGCGACCGGTAGAAGTGTCACTAATATCGACGGTACTAAACTCAGCATTGTCTGTATCATCTATAGTGTTGGTGTTATTACATTGGAAAAACGTACTTTGGAACATGTAATGGTAATGGATCAAGATCTGATAAAAGTTAAACATGAACTCCAAGAGCTGTGGGATCGGCTGCACGATCAAATAATTCCAGTCGTCACTCCATTGACTCAAGCATCTCTGAACATCACTAAACTGAGACTTCACAACTTGTTCCACGCACATCAGATCTTCTTTTAGGAGGTATTGATAGATTATATCACATAGGTAAATTTCAGCTGTCATTTTCCCATCGAACGTACCCGCATAAATGTTATCCAATTTGATACGAATCTTCGACATTCGCAGAAGATCAATGGAACAAGATCTTCCGGAAATGATACAATTGAAAAGATGCGTTACTAATAAGTGGTCATGATTTCGCATGTATGTCAATATATCAAATTCTGCCAGTAACGGATCTTTATTAGCCCCGTTCGTAGCACCTTTGTCAGACTGATTATGATGTTGAGAGCTGCTTGCAGCAGCAGCAGCGGCTGCAGCCGCTGCCGCAGATGTCGGGGTGCTTATATTCAAAGTGAAATCAAGAAATTTTGGATTATAATTGATGGAGGAGATAAAGTGCTTTAATGCAAGACCAGAATAAAGCCACGGATCAATGTTCAAAGAGAAAAATGATGGCGAACTCTTGGAAAGAGTGTAGCCAAATACAGATAGAAGAGTCAAATTTGAGATGTTTTCAAGCGACAACGCTATGGTATTGTTGAGAATCTGCGATGACACAAACTGGGAGATCTTCGAAACTATAAGCGATTCATTTAGGGATAACTTCGTGAAAATTGGGGATGTTACGTTATTGTTATTACTTGAATGGCTATTGTGACGAGTAAGGATAAGGTATGTGATTATGTCTAGAAGAACTGGGTTTTCAATTCTAAGGGTGTTTAGTAACTCCATAGAAGAATAATTGTCATTCAATGAAATCCATTTTCCATAATATCTTTGAAAAATATTGAGAATTTGAAGATACTCAGAATATGATATGATTTTCAATACTATTGACTCTTCGCTTGGTTTATGTAAATTATTTGGGCTATTGTTCGTCACACCCGGAATATTCAGATCAGATACGCTGTCAAAGATGATGGGTTTGATAAGGTTCTGAATGGGAAACGGAAGATAAGTGCTGTTAGGAGACTCCTTGAGAATGTTGAATGGGGAAGTTATAAATGATAAAGGGAGCATATTTGTAGGTGTATTGTTGTTGATGTAGTTGTTATTGCTGCTATTGGCAATGCTTCCATTAGTTCCTGGATACAAATTCAAAGAGGATGCTTGAGTGGATGCAGCAGACCTGTTTCTTATGGATCTTTGCAGCCTATCTGCAGCATTCAGATTGGCATTCTGGGATATCAATATTTGTAGGAGCTGCTTAATATCGGCATGAATCTCATTGAGCTTCTTTGCATTCGACGACGAAGTGAAAACACCGGCAAAGCTACTGTTGCTGTTGTCAAGCGGGCTACCCAAAGTCAAGAGATCGTTGATGTTGAAAGGTGATTGGCTTTCTGGATTGCTGCTATTGCGGGATGCCACCTTGTTAATGTTTACGCTGCTGCTGTAAATACCAGAGCGTGCAGCAGCCGCATTCTGGGCATTGGCACTGCTGCCTCCACTATTGTCATTATTTCCACTATTGTCATTATTTCCACTATTGTTGCTACCTTCATTACTGCTGCTCTTTCCCAACTGCGTTTTTTCGTACTCCAAAACCTGGTCAATCAGCAGAAACTTGCCCAACTTGATCAACTCTTCTTGAAAGCTGCAGATCCTATTAAGCGACAAGCAGCGGGAACACGCAAATGAGTCATTGTTGATAAAGAAACACTTTGTCTTCTTCAGACGGCACGAAAGACACGCTCTGGTAGCTCTTCTAGCATCGGAGGGCATCGCGGGTTTCTTGTGGATGGCTGCTTCTTTGGCTGGTCCTTGATCATATCCATTTTTTCTCTATCTGATAAAGACGTATATGGCTCTAATCTGCTCAATGAATACCGACAGAGCGGAAACCCGAATCAAAACAATCTCAAAATGGCAATTAGAAATATCCGTATTTCCGGTACGGTATTTGTTTATTAACATCCGGAATAACCGGTATCCCCGTACCGGATATCCGGTTCTGAGTTTCAAAACAAAGAAAACAAAAAAAGAAGAAAACAGCGCACACACATATATACTGGATAAAAAAATTTTCTATGGAGGTGTCTCGTAATATCGCGTATACACAGCATTTGCTACGGCAAAACAATAAACAGATTTGCTATTATCTAGATAAAGCCTATTCTCACATTGATAACCCCAAGCTTACCATATTCATCAAGCTTACAATTTTATTTGACCAGTCACTTAAAGAACTTTGCATCCCCAGGATTGATTTTTATTTGTTTATTCTGATACGCTGCAACAACCATCCACAATGTCCGAGTTCCAGCCTTTGACCTCGGATGAGAAGAAGCTCTACTCCAAGTACTTCAAGCTCTTGGACGTTGGCAAGTCCCATTCCATCACAGGAGAGGCCGCCAGTCAATTCTTTGAGAAGTCTCTTCTTGATCCGCAAATTTTGTTCCAAATATGGGAACTCGCAGACTCCGATTCCAAGGGCTATCTTAACCAGTTGGATTTCATCAAGGCTCTCAGACTTATCGGCAATGTCCAGGCTAATCCCTCCGCTACCGTCAACGCTTCTCTTTACAACACACCGGCTCCTCCTCCTGTGTTTCAAGGCGTGTCTCTTCTCCCAAACGAGACCTCTGGTAGCTCAATTCAAGTTTCAAATACAGGATCGTTGTCAATCAATAACACCGGCCCTATAGTTAACCTTCCTCCAATCAACCCTTCTGAAATCGTCAAGTTCTCTTCCTTATTCCAAAGACATGCCTCTGCTGCAAAGTCTAATGGCTTGATCACTGGCCAGGAAGCAAGTGGCATTTTTCTCAGAGCTAAACTTCCAGAATCCACCCTTGGTTTAATCTGGGAACTCGCTGATAGATCTCATATTGGCTCTTTGACAAAAGTGGAGTTCTGTCTTGCTATGTATTTGATTCAATTGTTCCTCAGGGGTGTCTTGACTCAAGTTCCTCCTACTGTGCCGGATTCTATTTGGAGACAAATTGCTCAAGCTCTTTCAGCCGCTGGTCCAAGTTCTTCCAAACCTATTTCTGGAAATATGAGCCAACAAACAACTGGGCAATTGTTCAATACCACACCTGCTCCAGTATCTGCTCCTACTTCTAGCGTATCAAACTGGACTGTTACCAAAGAACAGGTGAATCAATATAATTCTCTTTTTCAGTCACTTGACAAACAGCAATTAGGAATGTTAACCTCGCAACAGGTAGCTCCATTTCTTTTATCTTCGAATCTTAAACAAGAAGATCTTGCCACTATATGGGATTTGGCAGATTTGCACAAACTGGGTGAGTTTACTCCTTTAGAATTCTCCATTTGTATGTTCTTAGTCGCTAAAAGATTAAAGGATGAAAAAGAACCATTACCTGCCACAGTTCCAACTGAATTAATTCAAAGCATTAAAGCATTTTCATCCAGCGCTCCAGCACCAGGAATATCTCCACCACCAAAAGTTGCCCCAACTTCTGGATTACAATTAAATAATACAAACTCGTCTATTAATGACCTTGTTGATATCTTTGGTTCCTCTCAACCACCTGCTCCTCCAAGTGTACCAGCAGCTGTTTCCCAACAAGGCGTTCAAAGATCTTCCTCTATGCTGATGATGAGCTCAAACAATTTCACTGGTAGTTCTTTGAACTCAAATGGTACTGGAAGTGGTATTTCTGCACCTTCACCACCATCAGCCAACACCAACGATTTGTCAAGATCTTACACTGGTTCTACTTCCCAGTTGAAAAAGTTCAAACCAAGTTCCAACTTTGGACAAAATATGATGATAGCTGAAGAACCTGCCGCAGAATTGCAACAACAACAAAGTGCTCCTGCATCTTCTGCACCTCCTACTATTCCTGCTCCACGCCATTCTACTATTGGCATTCCATCTGCTGGTTCTTCTGCTATTAACTTTAGTAACCCTGTTGCTGAGAAGGAACTTTCTTCTCTAAATGACCAAATCGATAAACATCAAATTTCTATTGCTAACACGCATACTCAAACTAAATCATTGGAACAACAGCAACGAGATTTGGATTTGAAACTTGAACAAACTAGACAAAAACTCGAAGCAATTTTAGAAAGCAAGAAAACTAGTGAACTGAAATTTTCAATGTTTAAAAAGACTCATGATTCTAAAACTGAACAATTGGTCAATTTGCAAAAGATGTACGATTTGAATTTCAAAAATTACGATTCTATTAGAAATGAAGTCTCTATCTTGCAAGCTCAATGTAACGAGAAAGACGGCGCTATTTCTAAGTTGACTGCTGATATGGATGCATTGTCTCAACAACAAACTTCTTTACAAAGTGAAAAGAAAAACTTAAGATCAAGATTAGCAGATGTTAACTCTCATAATGAAAACCTCAATCAAAGATATCAAGATTTATTCAAGATGATTCAAGATCAAACCAATTTCAATAACATTCAGAAGAAACAATTGGATGTTCTTTCGACAAAAAATATGGGTGTAGAATCTCAAATTGATGAGAAGGAAAAAGAACTAGAATCCCTAAAAGCTCAGAACTCAAAAGATTTACAGCAGCAAGAATTATTGGAACTGCAATTAAAAGAAAAAGAAGCTAAGTTGGCACATTTGAAATCACAAGTTCTTGATGAGAAATCTAAAAATAAGGATATTTCTATTGCGAATGCCGAAATTTCCCGTAAGTTGGAATCTACTTCTGCTTCTTCTGGTGCTGGCCTCGTTGGTGTAGCAGCATCAGCTGCTATTGGTGGTGCCGCAATTGGTACCGCCGTAAATGGAAATCCATTTTCTAAGCCAACTGGTACTGAAGGCACAGTTAATCAAAAAGAAGTTTTGACTGAACCTGAACAACAAAAAGATGTTGAATTTCCATCTCAACATGAGGAAAAACCGATTGCAACGGAAGCTCAAGATATTACTACGGAAAAAGAAGTTAGTACCGAAAAACCAAGTAATTCCAGTACTGGATACACTTCTTCTTCGTCATCCACTTCATCCTCTGATGACGAGGATGGTATTGAAAAAGATATCGTGAAGAATATTGACGATGATGATTATCTTGATGATTTTGTTGTGCCAACTCGTGCTCCAGTTGCACCACCTGTGGCTGCTACCACTTCTAAAACAACAGAGGCTTCTAGCGAAGAAGAAGAAGCCATTGTTGCCGCCAAAGATACTCCACTATCTCCGCCAACTGGTACAATGGAGGACATTGTTTCTTCAGGAAACGAATCTTCCTCTGACGATGATGATCTTGAGGGTCCGGAAGATGTAGACAAGAGATACTACAGCCGCGAAATGCTAAGTGAAGCAAAGACTGATAAAGAAATTGCTCCAAAATCCGAGAAATTTTCACTGAATATCAACGAAGCTGCTAACAGCGCAGAGGATTCCGTTTATGATAATGAACATAAACCATATCTTAGCCGTTCTGCTGTAGATGCTGCTGCTGCTGAAGCTACAACCTCGAATTCAAGTAACATTCCTGGTTCATTTAATCCTGCGACTGATTTCTCAAGTGCATCTGTTGCTGGAAGTTCTGTTGCTGTTGGTAGCGTATCACCTGACAATGCTGCTGCAAACATTGATTCTCTCACTCTTAATACCAGTGACGCTGAAAAAGCTAATTCTGTAATGTCTCAAGTTAATCCAGATACTTGGTTCGATGATGACGACGCTGTTTTTGTGTCTCCTTCTGTATCTGAGAACAATGCAAGACCAAGCATGAGCGCTTTTAGATCTGTTTCGATCGATTCATCAGCATCAGATGTATTTACTGATGCTCAGGAAGAGATTAATTCTCCCGGCTACAATGCAAATGGGAATAGTGCTAAACTTGGTCAGTTCTTGAACAGTAATGCTAATAATGTTATAAGTCCTAGCGATATTCATGCTCCAACTTTGGATGAATTTGATTCTGCTTTCCATGGATTGAACCCTGCTACAACAGCTACTGATTTTGATTCTAACAATAATAATGAAGGTGAACTTGAATTCTTAGATAATGCTACTGTTAGACCTACAGCTGATCT
Organism: Saccharomycopsis schoenii; assembly: GCA_010994365.1. Lineage (NCBI taxonomy): Eukaryota > Fungi > Ascomycota > Saccharomycetes > Ascoideales > Saccharomycopsidaceae > Saccharomycopsis > Saccharomycopsis schoenii. The sequence continues at coordinate 103,637 of JNFU01000016.1, read as the reverse complement.
CGATTCCGAATTCCACTTCTCTGAAATGACACCAGCAACCAACGTCAATGCCGGTAGTCAAATGGATGATGAATTTACAGGTATGAAACAAGCCATTGACCATGAAGATCTTGATGATGAATTTGATGATGGATTTAATGATGAATTGGAAGGATTCACTGGAGCTAATGAATCTAACTTAAGTAGTCAAGAAAAGCAGTTCAAGAAGAATCAAGATGATGATTTTGATGCCGCTTTCAATGGAATGAGCTCTGCTAACCATGCCGATGACGATTTTGATTCTGCCTTCAACGGAATGAGTACAGCTAACAATGATGAACATTTCGAAGAAGATGAGTTTGCTGAATTCAGTAACAATAACAATAAACAAATCACATCTAATGACAATGATGAATTTGATTCTGCCTTCAATATTTAAGTTTGATTAAACGTTATTTCAAAAAAAAAATTCTCTGCTCTGAGCTATTTTCTTTATACTTTGCAATTAAATAATTAAGATAAAAAAAATTAAACATTTTAAATAAAATTTTGTCCTTATATAATTTCTTACTTGATTGTAGATATATTACTCCGTTTGATACTAAGCTTTATGGATTCCAAAGTAGAATATCGTAAGTATATTTCTCAAGAGTATAAAACAATATTTAATTTATATTCCATTTGTAGTTCCAATAGTTGAGCATAGACAAGCAATTCTATTTGATCGACCATAAATATATATTTACATTTGGCCAACCATAAGACAGTTGTGATGTGTAAACATCTCTTTTTTTAACCCCAAATCTTTGCAGCAATTCTTTTCCAAATGATATTTGCCACTTTCTTCCCTACAAATTTGCCAAGTAATGGAAATATCACAAACATGCATACCTTATTCAACTGTTCCATTGATTCATCCCATTGTTTCTGGCTATCATTTTCTTCAACTATCACTGCATCATCATCATCATCCTCTTCTTCTTCGCTGGTGAACTGATCATCTACGGAGTCTCCCGTTACTTCTGTATTTGTCATTATTTGGTGATTCTGGAGCAGGAGGTCTGTATTTGAATCTGTGAAACCCGAGTTAGGAATACTTGAAGTATCTTCTAAAAAGCTATCTGTCACAAACTCACTCATTGGTACTTTTTATCTAAAATATTTAAATGATTGAAAAACTGAACTACTATTCGTGTCGTTTAATTGCGCTTTCTTATAACCTTCTTTTGTAATTAGTTAATAATTCTTTGTTATCGTCCTGTCTAGTATATATGTATAGATATGTGTATATACACTAGTAATAATATATTGGGTAAGATTTACTTCTCATTTTTTTTTTTTTTTCTAGTATCAGTTTTTTTTCTTGCAAGCAACATACAGCAAGCGAATCGTATCCCAATGATCCCAATGGTTATTTAGAAGATCCAATCTTAAATGGATACATCAACAGATGACTCAATAATTGAAGACCAAAAATTGTAAAAAATAGGCAGACGAAGGAAATAATTGATTTCAGTTTTCTGATGTCTAATATTTAACTGTACATGGATAAAAGCGATAATCTTAAAACAAAAATAGCTAATTTATTAATAATTAATTGATTGAACAAACAAAATACAAAAATTAATAAGTAATAAAGAAATGGTGAAATAAATTGGTGAAATAAAATATAATAATAATATAAAAGTGACCAGCTGCGCAATACATCTATTTATGAACGTAGATCGAATGAGCATGGTGCTGACAGAGAGATCATGGTGCCATAATAAAGAAGGATGATGTTAGAGCGATCAGCAAAACACCATTCAGTATCTTTATTAGTCTGCAGTCAACGAAATTCACATGATGATGCAGCAAGAGTTGGTCTTCTTTGCGTGAGTGTAAAACATCTTAGAACTAGCGCTTAAAGACTCAGATTTGTCAACCAATGAGTCCAAGGACTCTCCTCTCTTCAACAACGAATCGATGGTTTTATGTAAAACGATCTTAGTTTCATCAATTTCCTGTTGGACTCTCATCAAAGCGTCTGCTTGCGATGGATCTTGGTACTTTGCCAAGTATGTACCAAGAGAGCTCAACTTGAACTTGTTCACATCCGGAACAGAGTTAACGTTAGCCCAGGAAGATGGCGGATAAGTGGTGACAAACTCCTCCAATAATTTGTTCAACAAGGTGTAGGCTGGTCTAATTGGATACTCTTTGTCGGTAATCAAGACGCCAGCTAAGCCGTCGTTGGTGACGAACGTGTGGCCCATGTAGTTGCCTTCTTCGATACTTTGTCTTTGGCCCGCCTTGGTTCTGCTACTCAAAGTTTCTGCGAAGAATTTCATGAAGCTGCCCACTTGGCCCCTCTCAAAGAAACTGAAAGAGGATAAGTCCTTATCGGCAGTCAACTCATAAGATTTCCCATCTTGGGCTGGCTTTAATACGGAAATGTAATAAATCTTCATCGTCTAAAGTATCTGTGTGTATGTGGTATTGAAGCAAACGTCTATCTTATGCCAATATCTATCTAGTTCTAGTTCTTGCAAATTCGCAGTATCCAATAAATACTAAATCGATATTAATTTATATTTTAGACAGTCCCAACAACTATCTGAATAGTGGATGGGTTACCCTTTGAAAGCCCCTGATAACTTGTTGTTCTTTTATCCTTGTTGTTGGCTTCTTTTTTGCATCGTTTTCTTTCACGGTGGCACGCTAATTTTTATTCTTAGTCTTTGGTTTAGAGCCCTGACTAGTAAGAAAAGTTTCAAAATGAATATTCAAATATTGGAAAAACCTCTGGAAATATATTTGAATGAAGTACAATATTTGACAGTAATGATCGCAAATATGAGTAAAATGGGAATGTCTAACTCATCTATAAAAGCTATGGCTCAAAGAATTATTATTAAGAAAAACTCTCCTACTACCTTGAGGCATCTTCATTTTGAAAACTTGAGTGAGTACCAGGATGGATTGAGGATCCAGGACAAGTTTGTCAAAGCTAATTTAGACTTCAAGAGGATCCAAACCAAGATACACAAGGCAATCCAGCAGATTGCTGACGGAAGCTACCATTCTGCAGAGATTCAAAAGGCAAAAGAGTTGGGGGCTACGCCTATAATGTCCTCATACGAGCTGGATATGCTTCACAAGATCTTGGAAGATTTGAAGCCTACGCCTATGTTGTTGACCTTTGAATTCAATCCAGTGTACACTGGTGGCTTGAGAGAGCAGCATAATGACAACTCGAAGTACAACTTTAAAAATGCCGCATACTACCAGACCTCGAGAGGAGGGCAAGTCACCTATCATGGACCAGGACAAATGGTGGCATATTCCATTCTAGACTTGAAGGATTACATTTACAAGAACAAAGCATTGACACCACGCTGCTACGTGAGCCAATTGGAGCAGGCGGTCATAAACACGTTGAAAAAAGGAAGAAATTATGATGACTCGACAAGATTTGTATTCGACATCGATGCCAAAAGAACAGAAAACACTGGGGTTTGGATCAGCGATAAATTGAAGATTGCATCTCTTGGTATACACGTCACAAGAAATGTCACTTCTCACGGTGTTGCTATCAACGTGAGTACTGATTTACTGTATCCTAACAGATTCACCATGTGTGGTCTACCAGATACAAAAACCACCAGTATGAAGGAATTAGGAGTTGACAGGGCTAGCGTGAAAGATGTGGCATACAGTTACTCCAAGGAATTTGCTGAGCTTATGGGATTCGAAAGGGTAGAGCACATGAATGTAACCGTCGATACATTTGAAGAGATCAACAACGCGGTTGAGTGAAGCGCCTCTTTCCTCCTACATTGTAAATAGAAATAACAGTAACAAATTGAATAGAAAATAATCGTAAATTAGATATACAAATGAACAAGTAAGTAAATAATACAAGTATGTGTTTGTAGGCTTATTTATCATTTTTCACTGCTACAACCATGGCATCCACAATTCACGCATTTAACATCTTCCACATCCTTGGATGGCACTCTGCAAATGCATACCTTCCCACTAGGGTTTAAAGAAGTATCAATACATTTCAAACAGCAGAGATTCTCGTATCCTTGTTTCTTCCATTTGGAAATCAATGCAGCATCTGCGTATTTCTCTTTAAGAAGATACTTGTATAGCTCATCGGAGATAAGTTTTCTCTTATATCGGAGCTCATACACATATCTTGATTTCTCATAGTTGATTCGGAAAATATCGAAGAGGTATTCTGATTTGTTTTGCAGTTTGGTTAATGTGGATTCATTGGTGGTAAGCTTTTTAAGCCGAAGCTCAAAATTTTCAAGCTGTTTTTTGATTTTGTCAAACCCTGCAGGCGGTGCCTTTGTTCTTTTTGTTTTTATCTTGGCCATTGATTGCTATTAATACTTGATTTGGAATGATATTTTACTTGTTTATTACTTTTTGTTGAGATGATATGAAGAATACTTTAATGCTTTTGATGCTTTAGTATTGTACATAAATGGTGCGCAGAAGAATCCAACATGAGAGAAAAAAAAAATAAAAATGATTTCTAATATAGGACACAACAATTTACTGCAATTATTAGTTATTCTTCTGTAACAACACTCTTCGTGTGAGTCACTTTGTCAGACTGAACTCTTACATTTGTAACTAAATAACTAATTGCCTGTATTGTTAATCTCTCTTTCGAGATTTCATATTCGACTGACATTAAATAAATCTATAAATTTAAATAAAGTAAAAATAAAAATCAAACACAAGAACTAACAAGAAAAAAAATTAAAACTATATAATACAAAACTGCTATTTGTTATCATTCAAAGCCTCGATCTCATCTTGGATGCAGTTCATAGTATCTTCGCATTCCAATTTTACTTCCTCCAACATTCTAAACTCCAAAGGCATGAACAACATGACAATCAAGAAATTGAAAGTCGCAGAAACCAGCAACACAATGCTGGCGATGATCAAGATAATGGAGCTCCATCTGTTGAACTTATTGGTGAAGTACACAAATATTATAAAACTCAAAAGAATGATTAGCGAGATTACAACATGGGCGATTCTCCAATAAAGCTGAGAAACCGAGAAAATTGTGGATTTTTGATATTCAGATACTACGGACTTGAGTTCTGAGATGTTAGATAATCTCTGGTGAAGCAAATTGACTGAGGTGAGAGACTTGGTTTTCTTCTTTGGAGACTTCTTGTTCAGCGGAGTTTCAACGATCTCAAGTTCACAATAGTATGCAAAATGGTCTGAGTAACTGGCATCGATGGAAGGCAATTTTTCAGTAAAATGAACCTCGGCATTTTTGACTTTAAAGTCCCCATGGGACAACAACACGTAATCGAGTCTCTTTGCATCCTTCAATTGACAATGAGATCTGTATGTGTTCAATTGAGAATCGCAGGTGGTGGCAGCGTATTTGATCTGAAGCTGCGGAGAATCAAGAGAATCATTATTAAACTCTGAGAATTGCTTGTTGTCTTTGATTGTATCTTCTTGAGTTATGAATTGGGACCAAGAATCCATGAATGAGCGCGATTCTTCCGTGAGCAATCTGTACGGCAAAGAGCCAGGCATGGAATTCAAGTCGCCGGTGATGATAACTTTGTGGCCAGCTTTGATCAACAAATGGGACAATTTCGCAAAATCCCAAGCCTGGCATGCTCGATGGCACAAATAGTGGGCATCTCCGTCATCAGCATACGGAGCATGCATGTGGGAGTTCAACACAGCTACATTGTTAGCCAAGATGACCACGGAGACAGATTTGCCAACGTACCAGTCACCTCTGAAAAACGCAGAAGGGCGTCCGTTAATGGGGAACCTATAAAGGAAGCTGTCTTTAATGGGGATCTTGGATATCAAGGCGAGCCCAGGGCCAGCGAGGATGCCGTTTTTGAAGTTCCTCATGTATGGGAACTTGCCGGAGAGCTTTGACACAAAGTACTGCCAGTCTTGGGCGCACCAGATCTCCTGGAGCGCTATGACGTCGTACGTGGCTTGGTTGGCGAGAATTTTGTCAGCAATGGCTTGGAGACGGACCTCGCGGTGCTTGGAGACAAACTTCAAGCCCCATGTGTTGAAGGTGAGGAACCTCATCGACGTTGTGTTCGTGATAGCGGTGGCATTTGTCGCAGAGGAGGCTGCGTTGGTGATAGAGGAGCTGCTGGACATTGGGTTGCCAGACGGTTTGCAGGTGGTTTGTGTGGTAGTTTCCCAGATGGGTTGTGGGGGAGATGTTGCTGATGTGTAGCAGCGAGAGGTTGTTTGGAGAATGGTGGTGATGTTGATGACACTGGGGACAAAGTGAGTTAGGCAAAAGAGAGCGGTTATGGAGCGCGGGGAAGACATGTAGTCACGTGATTTGCACGCGCCACAAACAAAACAATAATTGCGGTGTCACAACGGGATATTCATGTGATGGGTGGGATAGTAGATTCTGCTCACGTGCATATCACGTGCCGTGTCTTGTTTCGCGGCTACGCTCCCTGGCATGCTCCGTGTTCGCGTGCACACACTGCTGCCCACGCACATTCACATTCACACACACTCTCTCCACCCTACTCACACCACCTCGTCCCGGAACGCGAATCACGGGGCCCGCTGTTGCAGCATAGTCGCATAGCGCGACAGCCAACCAGCCAGGCAAGCGGATCTCCGTGGGCCCACCAGCGGGTGTGGCTAGAAGGGAGCGGAAGACTGGGCCGGAACGGGCTACACGCACGCGGAACTTTCCCTGTGCTTCCCTTACTTTTTTTTTCCTTCTACTGGCGGCTCCTTCTCTCCAGGTGCGCTTGCGCGCACGCTTACCGCTGCCGGAGCACCGTGACAGCGACAGCGTAGGCTTTTTTTCCGCAACTGGCGGGTCGGCTCAGTGGAGGCTCGGTGGAGCGTGTAGTGTGTTGCCAAAAAGTGCCAAAAGTGCCAGGGGCCACAGGTAAGAGAATAATGCATTAGTAATGAAAGAGAATAAAGATACCAGATCGCACCGGTAGACGCTAAGGGGGCTCGCAGACGCTAAAAAGTCGCTAACACACAGAAAAATACACCAGAAGGCTAGTGGAAAAACTCCCCCCACCAGCAAAGACACTGCTAAAAGGCACATAAAGAAACAACACTAGGAGGCCGCCAGAAAAACAAAAAAATACCAAAAATACGAAAATACACCAAGAATCACCAGAAAACACCAAAACACACCAGAAAAATCCAGAAATACAGAAATACAGAAATACACTGAAGTCGCCAGGCTCGCAGTCCGGATGGACGGAGCAAGCAAGCGCCCAGCCTGTCGTCACACGCCATTCACCAGCCATTCTCTAGCTGCATTTCCTGTTTGCAGCTACTGTTCCATTTCATCCCGTCTTATCGTGATCTGCCATCTGTGCGTGTTGGTTGGTTGCTCCACACTTCGGCTTATCAGCGAAACAGATCTCGGAAGCCACGCTTCTCGCAAAACTGGGTCACAAACCTGTCCGCAAACCTGTCCGCAACTTTTGTACCCGAAACATGCTGATCTCAGGCAAAAGGTATAAATACCCCAGCATCCGTCGCCTGTTTGCCTATCTGTCTGGCACTTCTGCTCTTGCTCTTTCTCTTTCTCCTTGCCTCAACAACAAAAGACTCTCCACAAACACTTGCGACACTCTTACCAGCCACTCCAATATACTCTTTCAGTCCGCGACACTCTCCCAACCACCAACCAACCCTAATATACACAAAATGCTCTCCAGATCCTTCAAAGCCGTCTCTGTCTTGCCACAAAGAAGACTCCTCACCACCGTCGTGAGCCCAGCCCTCTCCACATACAACCCGGCCGACTTTGCCAAGAGCGCTGCCGACAGCTCCTCGTCCTCCGCCAGCGGCGGCTTCGCCCCTGTCGTCTCCTCCGACGCCGAGGTCCACACCCCAGGCCACGCCAAGTAGGTGCTTGCCTTCTGATTCACGCTTTCTTTTTGTTTTATATTTTGTTTTTGTTTTCGGGTAGCTAGTAGTGCACTTTCCTACTGCTTGTTTTCTGGCCGCTTCTATATTCCTTGTCATTCCGCTGGTTTCCGCCAATTGGTTCTTAAATACATATCTACATCATTTCATTTTTTGGATTAATCATATTTGAAAATTATATTTCAATAAATCAATCAATCATATCTGAATAGTTACATCTCTGCAGCATTGTAAGCCTTGCGACTCAGCATGTGGTGTTGTCCCTTGACCAAGCCTCCTATTAAGTCACCGATGCCATTTATTGAGCCGCGTATCTGAGTGAGTCACTCTCCTCTGTGTGGCTGAGTCTGCAGTGACGGTGCGGCTAATCCGGTACGGCCATGCGGTTGGTATTATGGTTATGTAGCTCTGAGGGATTCTTCCTCCCGGCAACTTCTTCTTTTCTGCCAACAAATTTTTTTTTCTTCTTCTCTGTTCTCTTTTCTGGACACATTCGTTCATCCACACACTGCCAGCTGTATTCACTCCTTCACACAATGCACATTCGTTCATTCATACCAAGTGCCATTGTTGTTGAAGTAAACTCAAAGTAGCTGAAGATGTCCGAATTTAACGCCACAGGTACCAACGAAACCGTGTTCGAAGAGACCACTATCAAGCCAACGAAGATCTCGATCCTCACCCCGCTTGCTTATGTCTTTGTTTTGGTTACGCTTTTTGTGGTTTTCTCCAAATACTACAGAAGAAGAACCGCGAAAAAGATCCAGGGCACCAAGCCGTTTTTCCCAGAGAACATCCAGAAGACCATATACTATGACCTACAGGCAAACGAAGACCCAAAAACCAACGAGAAAGTCTTGAAGGCTGCGCTTTTCAGATGGGCTTCCGAAACTGTCCGCAGAACCTTGAAGTTGAAAGAGTGCGAGCAGTTCTTCAATAAAATGTACCAAACGGGCTCCATTGGTGACGACATGTGGAAAAGATTCACCATTGCCCAGAAGTTGGAAGAGGTGGAAATACAGGTCATTGCTAGGGAGGTGGAGTCCTTCAAGCAAGGTTGGGCAGCAGAGTTCTTCCCGTTGTTGCAACCCATCACCTTCAACGAAGCCTTGAAGAGAAGAGTCGAGTGCATCGATGAGTTGGCAAAGGCCGAAATGGACAACTTGGGTTTCGACAAAAGCTACTTGGAAAAATTGAAGTCCAAAAAATCCGCTCTCTCGCTCAAACTACAAACCAACTAACTAACGAGTTGCTGGCTGGCATAACGTATTTCATGTGCGTGTCTCTATAGCTGCATAGGTTATTTATAAATTATTTATAGAGTGAAATAAATGTATCATTGATGTGTATTTTTTGAGGATATTCGGTGGCATACACTTGCAAAGCTATTGTGTCTGCCGTTGCCGTAGATATACATGTTAGGAGCACTGATTTCTGTTGCTCGGTGTTTTCAACATGAAACCAACCATCAGGAGATGTGATGGCCCCCAAAAAGACAACAAAAAATTCGAAAACTAAAAAAAAAAAAAAAAAAAGACGAATCAGAAGAGAAGAAGTAAAAATAAAACTACACACATACCACAGAAAAGGACCAGTCTAATCACATAGGAGGGAATCAAAAGCTTTTCCTTTTTTAAACAAAAAGGAATTAAATCCAAGACAAACAATTAGGAGTCGCAAATTTCGTTCGGCTGCAAGAAAGAGTATACCCTATCAACTTTCTAGAAGAGGTTTTGTAATTGTAAATTGGCCAAGATGCATGCATCCCGTGGTAGGACACCATATTACCAGAGAGTATTGCAGCGTTCTGCTGAAGAATCAGGCAACCCTCTGTAGAGGATCTCCATGAGATCAGATCAGTGTATCTACATTATCGCAATGCGTCGATCTCCTGCCAGACCATATGGCGCGCAGCAGCACCGAGAGTCAGAGCAGTGTCAGGCCAGAGACTGCACATGTTCTAGTGCTGCCTGGAATGGCATCTGCTGTTGTAGACAGAGCCATTACGAAAGAGGAAGCACAAAACTCTGGTAAGGTGTGCTCCGGATCTTCGTCCTGTTCCTTTTTTGAAAACACTTAGCGTAATCGAACTACATATGTGCATGTATACGTGTATGCATATATATACACACACCCTAAGGCGCCAAGCTGCCGGGCATTAGAGCGCTGCTTTTCTGCACTTCTGTCATTCCTGCTTTTTCCCATACTCAAGTGCTGTTGGTCCTATGAGGTCTCACGTAGGACGCCATGAGGTTGAGGACGTATCGCCACGGCAACAAAGGACACAGTGGCCGCTACCGAGCAAATGCAAGGGATTCTCAGTTTGCGCTGAAATGTAGAAGAAAGGCCCCACTAGCGCCCCCTGGTCTCAGTCTTAGTCCCACAACATCTGACATTCCAGCGGCAAGCTCGCAAAAAAGCCAGTTCTCCACCAATCCAGAAGGAAATATGGAAGAAAGTACGCAGAAGTTTGCAATAAGCTGCCCTCCAGCGGAGGATCCAGCAGAGCACCGAGCACAGTTAGCACAGCGACCACACAGAGAAACACATACAGAGCACACATGAGCGCAGATTCGCTTTAAGCTTGCCTGATGTGAGATCTGATCTGCAAAAGTGCAGTTGTGTTCAGAAAGGAAATCCGTATCAGACAGACCAGAGACTCGCTCTATGGCGGCAGTCATATGCGTGTCTGTTCTTCTGTGCCACTGCAAACACAGCCGAAGCAGTCAAAAAAAACAAAATATTTACAAGAATTTAATCATGAAAACAGACGAACCTTAAAAAGACCCACACAGGAGAGGCCAACAATGCACAACACAGCACTAGGGGTTCTGCTCTGTTCTGTTCTTTCGTCACACCGGCTCAACTACCGATACCACAGAAAGCTGCCGAAAATACAGTTTACTATCAGCTGGGTGGTCCCAGACAGATGTGAGAGTCAAGCAGGAGCTGCAGGACTCTTTCCGAAATGATTCATTCATAGGGGAGAGCGTGTAGATCTCTGTATGTCGTACGTGGGCCGGCAAAAATGTGAAAAATGAAAACAGCAAAACACCGAGTAAATCTCCGGTACAAACAGTAGATGACTCTGGTTTAAGCCCGATCTGCTGGGTTTCTAGTGCATTTTTGCCCAATAACTCACTACTCAGAGTGCCGGCGTGCAGCATAGCAGAAAGATAACACAGATTATATGTTTACCTCTGAAGAAACTTTATTTGTATGGAATTCTGCAGTAGACGCCCTAAATAAGATTCGTGCACTGCGCCCACATGCGTTGAAAGACTCACATGCAACCCTGCGGGCGTCCCGATCGAGTGGTCGAAGAGACATCTCATAGTGGTGGGTTTGCACATTGCAAAAGACGATTTCCGGATATAAATATTGGATCAAATCGTAGCAAACTCGAGATGTCTGGCTCTTTCTGGTCTTCTTTTGTAGAACCCTCATCAAACCAACACCGACACACAAACACAAACTATTCTTTCAAGACTCACAAGATGAAGCTCTTACTTTTGACATCTGTTCTTTCAAGCATCGCCTGCGTGGATGCTGCCGCTTTTGCTGGGTGGAACAACGACTACGCCAAACAGGTCCACGGCAACACACATACCACCCTGACCTCCACCAGCTCCTCCTCCTCGACCACCGCTGCCCCAACCTCCTCGGTCTCAGACATTGCCGGCGTCAAGGTCAGCTCCATCTCCCTCGGCAACTTCTACAACGTCGTCGAGCTGATGGTCAACCAAAACCAAAACAATATCGTGGACGAGGCCTGGTCTTTGATCGGCAAGGCCGAGGGCGAGGTCTGGACCAACTTCCCCCAAGCTTTGAAGGACCTTGAAAGCGCCGCTGCTCTCATTTTTGGCCACGCCACCAGTACAAAAACAACACAGAGCTCCACTTCTTCCTCTGTCCATATCACCTCTTCTTCCAGCTCCTCCAGCTCTTCTTCCAGCTCCTCTATCTCGGTTACTTCCTCCGCCACCAGCACTTCTAACGAAACCTTTGTCACTGATTTTACTGAATTGGCCTCTATCTACTCTTCTTTGAGCTTGTTCGACGCCGTCCCTCTTATCGAAGAATTGGGTCTTCAGTTGACTGCCACCGTTGAACCTGCTGGTTCCGTCACCCCTTTCGATGACACTCCAGCTCCAACCGCCCTTAACGACAAGGCTGCTGCCTTGGAATTCGTCAGCGACTTCTGGAACTCTTTCTTGAACCCAAATGATAAAGCCCAAGCCCAAACAATTGTCTCCAAGTTTTTCTCATGGGATTGTCTTGGTCGTATCACTGTCACTAGAGATTTCGAAGGCAATGAATTAAACACCGAGTACATCTTTGGTTTATTCAGTGATATTAACCCAGTCTTGTTCAGAATGATTGGTGTTGCTAAATCTGCTGAATTACAAAACTTCATCTTTGATGATAACAAGGTTATCTCCACCGTCACTGCTCAATTCTTGATTGAACCATTCAACTATACCATCCCAGTTCAAATTGATATGTTCATGTTGTTAAACGGTACTACTGGCAACTACTCTATCGATGAATATGACGCTTCCTTCAGAAACTTCGAAAGAGTTTACTCTATTGTCGGTAACTACACCATGAATGTTTTAGATGAAATGTATGGCTCCAGCGGATACTCTGGTGACGAAATTTTCTTCGACTTAGCAATTCAATCCATTTGTTTGCAACATGAAGCTTACTGTACTGGTGAAAACAGACAATACGACAGCATGTCCGATTGTTTGACCTTCTTGAAGACAGTTAGAATCGGTGAAAGTTTTGAAGGTGGTAGAGATACAATTTTCTGCAGAAACATTCATCAAGTTATGTTGCCGTTCAGACCTAGTGTTCATTGTCCACATATCGGTCCTACCGGTGGTGACATGTGTCGTGACTCTGACACTGATTACTTCACCGTTGTTGACTCTTACGACTCATACTTCCCAACATTATTCTACGCTGCTTAATGACGTTCCCATTTCTATTCATTTTAAAAAAAAAAAGAAAAATAAAAATTTCCTTAATGCCCCCCCCCCTTTTTACTCTCATTTTATTTGGTTTAATGATCTGATTTCTCATTTTTTTTTCGTATTTTTACAACGTTTGTTCTTTTTAAATTCTTCGAAACTACTTTATATTCTTCTTGCTAGATAACTTATTTGCAAATTATCTATCATTAATATTTTCTGAAACGAAAATAAACAATTGCTTACTTATGCGCTCGCTATATGATCGTAGCTTTTTTTATTATTCTAGTATTTTCAATATCGTGTTCTTATTTAATAGTAATCAATAATCATAAATATTGGTGCTGAAACTATAACACAGAGCTTCTAAATTAGTTTCATGCATCAGCATGTTTAGTTCTCCAGGCTTTGGTTATTATACTGTAAGCATTCATTTTATGTTTGCAATGGTGAGCACACACATTGATAATATCATAATTAATTCCCGATTAGGAAAGCTTATGTCAATAGTTATTTTATTTATATGTTTGAAAGAGGAAAAAGCAAATATGTACCTCAAAAAGCAACCAGACTGATTGATTTACATTATTTTTTTTTTTTTTCCCTTTTTTTTTTTTTTTTTTTTTTCAATTGATTCTCTTAAGGAAAATTCCAGCAATACCTGAAGACAGAAAATAACACCAAAAAAAATGTAACAATTGAATCACTTGATATGTTATATCTAATATTATTTATACTTTCGCTAAACATGTGGAAATATATTCCATGAATACTCGAAAGCAAAGTTTTCTTTTTTATTTATTTTAGTTAGTCTTACTATTGGTTTCAAAAAAATTTGATTCAACAATAAAAAAATGTCAGATTCTCCCTTTAAGTATAAGGAGTTCTCTTATAGAAACAAGATTGTCTACGATATTGTATTGTACATCCTATGCAGGATCTTTGATTGTTTCTTCAGAGAAATCCGCCCAAGAAATGGATACAAGATTCCTAGGGATGGCCCAATTATCTTTGTCGCAGCCCCTCATGCCAATCAGTTCGTCGATCCAATCATTTTACAAGGCCAAGTCAAGAAGTTAGTGAACAGAAGAATCAGTTTCTTGATTGCTTCTAAATCGTTAAAACAATTAGCTATCGGGTTCTTCGCAAGATGCCAATTATCAATCGGTGTTAATAGAGCTCAGGACAACATGGTCCCAGCATCTGGTAAAATCATTATCAAATTTGATGAAGAGTCTACTAGGGTGTTTGGTATCGGTACTAAATTTTCTAAGGAATGTATGGTAAAAGGTTTGATTGGATTACCTAACTCACTAGGTAATGCTGATATCAAGGAAATTATTTCTGATACTGAATTAGTCATCCGTAAAGAGTTCAACCGTAAGAACCCAAAGGTGGAAAAAATCCTAACCGAAGGAACCTCTTTCAAAGTAGCAGATAAAATTAACCAACAGCAAGTCTACAACCAGGTATTTCAACATTTATCTCATGGTCATTGTATCGGTATTTTTCCTGAAGGTGGTTCCCATGATAGAACATCCTTATTACCTTTAAAAGCAGGCGTAGCTATTATGGCTCTTGGTGCCATGGCTGAGCATCCTGGTTTGAATGTCAAGATTGTTCCTTGTGGAATGAATTATTTCCATGCTCATAAGTTCAGATCTAGAGCTGTTGTTGAATTTGGCGACCCAATTGAAGTTGATCCAGAATTAGTCAAACAATATCAAGAACCTGATAAGAATAGAGAAGCCGTGAAAACCTTATTAGATGATATTCAAGATGGCTTAAAAGCAGTTACCGTTCAATGTGACTCGTATGAGACCTTAATGATTGTTCAAGCATCCAGAAGATTGTACCAAGGCAATTTTGTTCAAAGATTACCATTACATTTAGTCAATGAATTCAATAGAAGAATCGTCAAAGGTTATGAACGTTATCAAGACAATGAAAGAATTATTAAATTGAAAGAAAAAATCCTTAAATACAATAAGCTGTTGCAAGATCATCATTTAGCTGATCATACTGTTGAAACTGCTGAGATCAACATTTTGAGAAACCTTTTCATTCTTATTTATCGTGGTTTAAATATTCTTATATTGTTTATTTTGGCGCTTCCAGGTACTATTTTATTCTCACCAGTGTTTCTCACTGCAAAACTTATTAGTGACAAAAAGCAAAAAGAGGCATTGGCGGGATCTGTAGTTAAGATTAAAGCCAGAGATGTTGTAGCTACTTGGAAGATCTTAATATCTATGTTATTTGCACCTTTATTATACATTTTCTATTCCACGTTGATTACTTTCTATTGTTATAAAGGGGATTATTTTGCCTCCCATAGTTTGATATTAATTTTCATTGCAAGCTATTTGGTTTGTGCCTCAATTACATATGCTGCGCTAATAGTTGGTGAAAGTGGTATGGACCTCTTAAAAAGTTTGATTCCCTTGTATTTAAGCATCACCGATCCGATTGATTTACATAATTTGAAACTTCAAAGAAGAGAATTAGCAGCAGAAATTACTGAAGCCATTAATGATTTCGGTATGGAAATGTTTCCTGATGATTTCAACATATTGGAAATGGAACACAAGAAATTGGCTAAACATGTTGATAAGTTTGGAAATAAAGTGAGCAGCGACGAGTTAGAAGAACAAGAAGAAGAGCGTAAAACTATGGAATTGAGAGAAAGAAGAAAACAACAACGTAAAGAAAACAAGAAGAATAATGAAAATGATCTTGATTCTGAAAATGAAACCTCAAATGTTGACTCTGATGCCATCTCTAGAATAAACTCTAATAATTCTCTTTCAAACATCCCTGTATTTTCAGAATATCAACAGCACCACTTATCATCATCATCATCAGCTGCTACAAGTTTAACATCTATTAGTGATTATAACAGTAGTATCTCTTTTGAAGCCAAGAGCGCTTTGAAAGACAAAATTAAGGCTAAAATGCAAGAGAAACAAGACTGAACTAAATAACTAGAACAAACTATAGCATAACCATAATATAATTTTTTGGATTTCTACAATTATTTGTTTAGTTTTTTTTGTTCGTCTTCTTTTTTATGCAACATTATCCTAATAGAACAATAACAAGTATCATAAAGATGTATCCTTAGTGAAAAATATACCTTAAAAAATATTAATTATAATACCAAAAAGATACAGAAGAGGCAACCATTTAGCCTTTGTCCTGACTATTGTTTTTAATCGTCTAGGCAGAACATTTATCTAAGTTTTACCCTATTTTTCCGTCAATATTCAACATGCAAAGAAACAAAAGCCTTTCAATTGTCTGTCTTTTTTTATTTTATCATTATCACAATTTATATACAAATTTTGGCATTTGAACTATAGTAGAAATGTAAATATACCATCTTATAATTTCAATGAAATATTTGTTCTTACAAAGTAAGCATTAATAATTATTATTCTGTAGTCTACGAAATGAATATAAATAAATAAAAAAAAAAGAACAATAAAAGGAAGTACTATCACTATTTACTATCAATCTGAACAATCAAAATTAATCAATCCTTGCCTGTCATATACCGATCTTCCTCTAACATATTTATCTAATTTTTCATAATTTTCTCTGAATTCAGCGCCTAATTTAATTCTTTGTTTCAACAAATCGGAACTTTCATCAGCATCTTGACATTCTATCCATTTCTGGGTCAATTTAACAAATTTTTCTTCCAACTTCAGTCTTTCATTCAATAATTTTTCCTTTTCTTCAATTTTATCTCCATTTTTAATTAAATCATTCTCACCAGGTACCGGATAAATATATTTAGGTTCGGCATTTTTACCGCCTTCAACAAAATCAGGAAGCTGTTCTAAATCTATATATTTTTCCAAATCTTTAGTAGTTTTAGTGAATTTGATCTTTGTAGCCACAACAGGATCTAGCCAATTTTTTATAATGTTCCAAATCCCACTAAAGACCCAAGGTGCTTTATGAATTATCAAAACTCCCAAGCTTTCAGGATAATGTGCCTGAAATGCATCGATTATAAATCTTACAGGTTGATAATCCATGTTCAGTAATGAAAACCCAGTCAAGTCAAAAAAAATAGATGCAGTGTCGACATTGCCTTTAATAAACATTCTACAATCTTCTATAATTAAACAGGTAAAGATTTTCACATCCTCTAATGTTTGATCTGCTGCAAAATGCAATCTGGGGCGTATCACCACTATAGGTCTTCCCATTTTATCGTGACCTTGAATGTATGCTTTATTTAATTCAAAATTCTTCAAAAGACCAGAGTATAACTTAGGCTCGGTTTCACTGGCTTGCATTTCTTCATAAAATTTCAATTCGCCACCTTCAATGTAGTCGTCTATAGGAAACTCGTTCAACCTCCAAGACAAAGTGGAACTAAGCATGGCCAAAGATTTATCAACATTCCATTTTCTAGCACGAACAAATCTTAGCAACAAATTGTCGGGAGAATCAAGCTTGGTGAATTGCCAAAATTTCTCTTCCATTTGAGCTGGCTCGAACTCGGCTACTGCAGAATGAACCATTTCATCAGTGTACTTATTCTCGATTTCGAGTTTCGTAGGAACATATTTTAACGACTCGGTTAATGAATTTACCTTATGGATTTGATCACTGCTGTTGTCAGAAACCTTCTTGGAACTGCTACTACTGCTGCTGTTTCCGCCAAAACCAAATGGAAATCTAGACTTCTTGCTTGATTCACTTGCTCCGCTGACGCTGTTGTTGTTACTACTGCTGGAATCGTCTTGTTCAGGCTTGTTGCTGTTAGCGGATTTGCCCAGAACTTCATACTCATTTCCCAAGCTTGAAGAAGCTACCAACTGTTTCTTCCCTTGTCCATCAACAGGAATGCTTGCTGGCTTGTTCCAGAACTTCAAGATGTATGCCCACAACTCCTTCAACTTCAACTCTTCCTCGCTGGTAAGCGTCTCGAGTCTTCCTGGTCCGACCGGGTAATTCTTCTCTTGTCCTTTTTCAGTAGTCATTTTCACAAACGATATATTATGTATCAGTGGTGTACCATTCAAATAAACAATATATAGCACTATACCAACTTTCCATCTAACAGACAGCTGTTGCCTTACATGTAAACGTATCAAGCGATCTGTGTCTTCTTTTATATACACACATAAGTACCAACAAATTCCACGCACCAAAAAAAAAAAAATTGGGTGAAATGTTACAAATGCTTGTCATGTGAAAAGCATATCACGTGCTATACACGTGAATTAATCAGGGAAAAAAACTTCAAATATATATAATACATTCAATAACTTACCAAAACACAATATAAAAATAATGATAATAAGCAAACAACTTATAATGAGTAGTTCATTTTTTGAGTCTTATCGCTGGCTGTCTTGACCTTGTTTCCTGTAGAATCCACTCCATTGTTCAATTCGTTCAAGATAGAATTATGGTATTCCAATTCATCATTGATAATCATCCCGATCTGCTTTTGCTTTTTGATAGTCTCGTACAATCCGGCCAAGTGAGTATCATCCTGTCTCGCTACCTGCTGTTTCTGATCGGTTAACAACTCCTTGTTGTTCATAGCTGCAGTAATCTCCGTCTCGCGCGGCAGTCTGCTGCCGTTGCTGCCACCAAATATTCTCATCTTGCTCTTATTAATCTTGCTGCTCACATTCTGGGCATCATCATTATCATCAGAGCCATTCTTTATTCCGCTCCGTGCAACCAGGCTGCTGTTGTTAAACATGTTATTATCTCTGATGCTCAATTCTTTCTCTATCAGGTTGACCAACATCTGTCTTTTATTGTATTCGTCTGGCGTTAAGTCCTTGCCAAACAATTCCAACGACCGCTTCAAATCAATAAGCTTGTTTCTAACAATAGACACATTTTTCACTGTTGGATCTTCAACCAAACCCTTACATTCTCTCATTATCTCCATCCAATCGTCTTCATCATTAATGTTCCACTCCTTCTTCATGTACATCGTGTTTATATCGTCGTTACCATTACCGTGGCCGCCAAAATCATCAAATATTGTGTTTGGCAACTCCAAAAACTCAATAAACAGCTCACAGCGTCTCCACAATAAATCATTTAGAATATCTTTTAACATTTTATTAAACACTTTTGTGCGAAACCCGATCAATTCGTTGTCGTTTACCCCACGATCGCCAAACATACTAGATATGGCACTAGAAGAAAAGGTCTTCGGAGGAACCTCAAATGGGAAACTATCGGCACTCATCTCTTTTGTCATGTTCTTTGCCAACGCAACAAACTCGCTGTATCTTTTGTTCACAGAATATTTCCGAAATGGAAGCTGTACAAGAATATGGTATTCCACGTATCTCTTATTGCTTGCCGGGTTGGCTTTTGTTATGGTAGCTTTCACGTCCATTGATTTTCTTTTAATACTAATCCTGTTTCTGCTATCAGCAAGAATATATTTTTTCTGGATACACTAAGGTCTTTCTAATGTTGCTATTGATATATTTACGATTGTATAATAAGACTAATAAATAAACTGCCACACAGGGTATTGTTATCAACGTCAAATTATGTCAGAAGACAATTAGTTTTATAAATTCAATAACGGGAAAAAAGAAGAATTAACGCGGCAAACAAAGTAACCCATACGTCCTAACCGGATTATATTATCACGTGTATCTCACATGAATGCTCGACAAAAACGGGTTTTCATTAGTTTTTCTTTTTTTTTTTTTTTACCATAAGAAACCTATCAAGAATCTACAATAATCTTATTTATGACAATGAAGAATTAATGATTTGTGAGCTTCACTATATATCTTTGCTTGATTACAATCAATCAGTGGTAGATGCAGCCTATCTTGTTTCCAAAAAGGACCAGCTAAGATTTGAAATTATAAATAGATAGTAAATCAGCAACGAAGAGTGAGATCAAGATGAATACTAATAAGGTAAAAATTAGACCGCCAAAGAGAAACTTGCATGATCAGGTAGACATTGATAAAGCATGGAGATTGCTAATCCATTCGATACAGGAAATCATGTATTCCATGACTAATTCTTCTTTTTCGTTGTCTTCGTCAAATAGCGTAACATCCAAGCTCTCTTTCGAACAGCTTTACAGAAATTGCTACCACATAGTGCTACGGAAGCAAGGTGAAAAACTATACCTTGAAGTGCAATCGATTCTTATCGAATTTTTGCAAGCTCGAAACGCTGAGCTCTTGAAATTTATCAGGAAGGAATTGGGCAGTAGCATTAGCAGTGGTGCGATTGATGTGGCCTTGCTCAGAGACTACAATTCTGCAGTAATTGATAAAATGATCTCTGAATGCGAAAACTATTCTCTTTGCTTGAGCATGGTCTCGGATATCTTGATGTACTTGGACCGTGTATATGTCAAAGAAGCGGCTACTAGCAATAATAATAGCAGCTCGAATAATAAACAAATATTGGCGGTCTATGATTTGGGAATGCAACTATTCAAGATTCATATATTGGATGCAAATAATATTGGCAATATAATAAATAAACTTGTGATGAATGGGATCAATGAGATGAGAAACTCCAGCTTCTACAGTATCAAGAAAGAAGATAATACAAATATTGGAATTCAGACACTGGATATGTTCTTGAATGAAAAATTCCAAATCAAGGCAATCGTCAAGATGTATGAGCTGCTTTATTCTTCAGACGACTATACTAGCAAAAATAATGCCAAGAACAGTAATGAGTCGAGAATTTCTTTTGTTAATGATCTATTCAATATTGAAAATGGTGATTTGAATGAAAACTTGATTCTTTCTGATAAAGATAACGTTGATGTTGACGAGAATAACAATAGCGAAACAAATTTTGACCCAAATTCGGATAATTATTACAGTAACCATTTTGAACCATTCTTTCTTGAAGTCACTTATAAATATTATGAGGATATATCTTCGAAATTAGTAAACTTGAAAGATTTACGAATTTATATTATCAAAGTTAATGATATCATCAATTTTGAATTAGATTTATTGAAATTCTTGAAAGTGCCATATGTGACTATTTATAAAAAGACACTTCCATTGATTAACATCTTAATCATTAATAACAATATTGAGAATCTATTAAAGTGGGATTTGCCAAATGATGAAATCATCGAAGAAAGTTTTTACTCTTGGTTGACTAACATCAATACAGCTAATTTGAAAATGTTGTATTTCTTGATCTTGAAAATTGATAAACATTTGAAAATATTGAGTAAATATTTACGATTATTCATAGTTCAGAAAGGTTCAAGTATAGCAGATGAAACTAAAATCGAAATTTCAAGATCATCAGAGTCTAATAATTCCAGAAAGAGTCAGAAAGATCAAATGGATAAATTTGCAATTTTATATATTGGAAAAATTCTAAATTTTAAAAATGGATTTGACCTGATTTTATCACAATCTTTTCAGAAAGATCCTAACTTAAATAAAACTATAGAGAATTCATTTGTTGAATTTTTGAATAGCGGAAATGACAGTAATAAAATATGTGAATACTTATCTTTATTTATAGATAATAAGCTTAAGAAGAATAAGCTGAATTCCTCAGTATCGTCCCTCAATAATCATAATAATAATAATTTGGCTATTTTAAATAATTCAATCACAATATTCAAATATGTTAAAGACAAAGATTTGTTTGAGAAATATTATCAAAAGCATCTTACTAGAAGATTATTGAATAATAAAAGTATCTCAATTGATTTGGAGAAACTTGTGGTGAATCAAATTAAAGATGAAATGGGTGGTGACTATACCTCTAAGCTAGAAGGTATGTTCACAGATATCAAAATCTCCAGTGACTTATCCAAGGATTTTAATAACTTTATGCAATTACAGGAAAGTAACAATAGAAAAAGAATCAATTTTGATATTAATATATTGAATACTATCTACTGGCCACTTCAAGTTCCTGACAATGATAAATTTATTAGACTTCCAAAAGGTTTGAATGAATTGTATGAAGATTTCAACAAATTTTATACAATGAGACATAAGAGACGAATATTAACTTTTTCTTTGAATTTATTCTCAACATTGGATATAAAAGTTCGTAATTTTGGTAAAAACTCCAACAAAGTCTACGAGATCAATCTAAGTTTGTACTGTGGATTGGTTTTATTATTGTTTGAGTACCCTGAATTTAGTCATTTTGATTCAAATAATGCAAACCTTGAAGAAAATCCTATTTTGACGTTTGAACAAATCCATGACATTACCAATATCCCTAAACCGGATTTGATTAGAGCTTTACAAAGTTTGTCGGTGGCAAACCCAAAGACAAGATTATTGAAAAAGGATCCCATGACCAAAAATGTCAACGCAGGTGACAAATTTCAGATTAATAAAAATTTCGAATCTCCAGTTAGTAAGTTCAAGGTTTTGACAGTGGCTTCAACATCCAAAACAGAAAGCAGTCAGGAAGCTTCAAATACTTTGGCAGAGGTAAATAATGCACGGAAATTGGAAATCGATGCATGTATAGTTAGAATTATGAAATCCAAAAAGCAGATGTTGTTTAATGCGTTGATCAGCCAAGTCATTGAATTGTTAAACAGAAGGTTTAAGCCCAGCGTTTCGTTTATCAAAGAAAGAATAGAAAATCTCTTGGAAAGGGAATATCTTGCTCGAGATGAATCAGATGTCAATTTGTATCATTACTTGGCATAAAAGATACTTATCTGTTACCGATTTCATGTCGTAGGTAATATAGGTATAGGTACAGAAGTAAAATATAATGAACGCGCGCGGTCTTTTCTTTGTTCTGCTTTTGTGAAATTCAAATAAAAGCTATAAGATTCAAGTTTACAATAATTAGCTTTTGATTAATCAAAAATATGTTCAATTACCGGCATGAGAGCAAAGCGCTACGAACTTAACTAATCTCGAGCATTCACGATATTTGTCAAGCACATCGAATAAATGAATACACTAAGTTGGGGGGAGATGAGCAAAGCAAAACAAAGTGAAACAAAGAAATGGAAAGATAGATAAACGGATAATAAAATTAGTCGAATCTTAAGGCTGTGCATACAAGTTTAAAGATGCAGAGCGAATCCTGACGTTAGAAGTATGAAAAGCAGCATCAAAATTATAGAAACAAAGAGATAATATGTTGACCAACGAATAAAACAAATTAATCTTCTATTGATTGTATATTTACAGAAACATAGTATATTCAATTGTAGTTAAATATTCGTAGTTATAAGCAAAAAAAAAATGAAACAAATCCAGCAATACAATGCATTTGACTCTCTGGATGTTTCATAGAAAATAATAAATCAGCGTGTACTTCACGTGATTGATAATGGTAGAAATGTTTTGATGTAAGAATGTGGATTGGTTTTTGGTGCCAAAATTGCGCTTAGTTTTTTTTTATTAGCCGGTGGCTGCAATTAAGATTTGTTGGCGAAGAAAGAATGAAAAAAATCTTTTTTTGTTGTGACAAGTAGCTGTAAGTAGAATCATAACAGAGTGAAGATCTTAATGAAAGCTAGGTCTTATAATTTGCACAGAACCAGCGTTAAACACTACAATTAAATCTTATTTTCCAATAGTAACAGGCAACCAATGGTTTTATCTACCCTAATTTACAGATATGATGGGCTTCCACTTTGTGGATCCGTGGATGACGATAACGACTCGCGATTAAAACAGGAAAAGCAGAACATCAAGAAGTTGGTGCCTACATTGAATGCCAGAAATGTGAACGTCAGTGAGCAGATCTCCATCGACTCTCAATATTTCAATATACAATGCTTGATAAGCAACGAGATCTTGTATTTTACCATTACAGAGCTTCAGTATCCAAAGAAGTTGGCGTTCCTGTACCTTGATGAGATTAGTAATGAGTTTTACAAGAATTACGGAAAAGAAACGGTCAACAACTTGAGCTTAAGACCGTACGCCTTCATAAACTTTGAAACCTTTTTAAATAAGACCACTAAGTTATACTTGGATCAAAGAACCCAGAGCAACTTGGATAAACTAAACAACGATTTGAATGACGTGAAATCCATCATGAACAAAAACATAGAAGACTTGTTAGCTAGAGGCTCAAGCTTGGATAAAATGGGTGATTTGAGTAATAGTTTGAGAAGTCAATCCTTAAAGTACCGCAAAGCTGCGCAGAAGATCAATTTTGATCTCTTAATAAGGCAATACGCGCCAGTCGTTGTAGTTGGTCTATTCATTGTGTTTTTAATTTGGTATATGTTTTTCTGAAATGTTAATTGTTTATAAGCAATAATATTTAATATAAATAAACTTTTTTTTGTTTTGTTTTCACGTGTCTTTTTTCTAATTACTAATGGCGAGGTAACCAATCAGCTGCTCACGTATTTGCTTCACGTCTAATGGGAATACAGCAAAAGTCTTGCTAATACGTAGCTAAAACTTATATTTAACTTGAAGCAGTATACAAGGGCCATAATGTTTCTACTGGAAAAAATTGAGAGAACAGCAAATTGCTGGCCGAAAAGAGAATCAACAATTACTTCTTTTCAGGCTCATCTTTTTTGAGTGTATCCTTTTATTATTCCCTTTAGCCTACATTCACTGCCACATTAGCCAAAGTATAACGCTTATATCTCGGATCTTGCTATAGAACTTTTCAGCGCCAATACAATCCCTGTGTTCAGTTGTACATACAGGTTGCTCACTCTCTGTAATAGATGGCTACCCGGACGTGCACCGCTATTTTCAAAAAGATTTTCTGCTGTGCAAAACAAAAATAAGCAGATCTAAGTATTTAGTAAATAAATCAAAGATACTTTCGATTTGATCAATTACAAGACATTGTATTTAAGAGAAGCATCTGAAAATATTTTTCATATTCGCTAAACTAACTTTGCAAATAAACAATGACTGCTAGTAATAATAATAATAATACTGTGGCTCCTGCTGCTCCACTTGAGAACCCGACATATAAGTTATTATTAACTAATCCACTATCTGTGAACAACTTCAAATACCATCCGAAATCCGTGTTGAGTGGGATTACGAGCAATGACGGACTATCCACAGTTTCTTTAAAATCCGAAACCGCGGTAGATTTTGTATTCAAAGGAGAGCTTGTCATGAAATTGTTCAGCCTATTGAATGAAAAGGTCCCACTTGGCCTGTTGATAGACATAAATGTAGATCCAGAGAATGATTATTATTTGAAATATGACTCTGATAAAGATAGCAACAAAGATGAGCTTAAGGCATCGTTGCAAAAGGAGATAGAATTGTTGGAGGCTGAACAGAAGACATTAGAAACCAAATTGAATAGTTTGGAAAATAATTTTAGTAGTAACGGTATTGATATTAATAATATTAGCAGTGATGATAATAATAATAAGGATACAAGTGGTGAAAAGCCTTTGGACTTAATGAAAGCTATTCGTGACTTAGCAGATGAGTTTGTGCTAATACAAGACAAGTCAGAAAAGTCAACTAATACTGATGGTGATATAGTGATGGCTGAAGATTTTGTTGATGAAGAAAAAGCTAAGCAGGTACGTGAGCAAAATAATAATAAGATTAGAAGTTTATTTGAGGATAGATATAATTGCAAGATTATAATAAATGAAGATCCGCATGCTGCTAAAAATAAGCATTTAAGAGTTTTGAGAATAGGGAGTGTTAATCTTAAATAGCCTAATACTTTGACTATGTGTTAGAAGATAAACAAAAAAAAAAAAAAAAGATAAATTTTAAACTCAAGCGTATCTTTTGTAATATACATAAATAATGGACACCCTTGTTGATTATGGGAGTTCTAAATGAATTACCATTAATGATATTGAGTACAAAATATATTAAAAAAAAAGGACAGCGGGAACTGCTTCAAATGCAAAAGGTAATGATAACAGGAATAATATGAAATTCGCAGAAATTTGAGGTTCAATGGTCATTTTTTATAAATATCAGAAATAGTTAAAGCATAGGTGTGTCCATTCTTAGAGTTTGCTGGTAGAAACAATTATTTGTAAATGCTAAAAGATTGGTGAAGAACTTGTCTTGCCAATTTTACGCCATTATGTAAATGAATTGGGCTTTTTTTTTGGCTTTCAGCCCTATGACTTAAATAATAGTATATATTGCAGATGATGGTATTAATAAATGAAAAAAATAACAAAAATGAACAAGACATTATGCAAATGCAAGTTTCTGATAAGAACAGATAAAAGAAAAGAAAATATAAAAACAAGGATTTATAATGATTAAATGGATAATTCGATTCTCCTCATTTGCCATCTCTATTTTCGAAACTGAACACACCAATGAACGGATCCACTTTAGTAGGTCTGCATTCTGGGCATGCACCTTTAAAAATAATATCAGGAATTTCCAAATCATCAGTTTTCATCAGTTTAGACCTTTGTGATTGTGATTGTATATTATCTGTGTTGTTATTACTATTACTCTCATAATTCTGGCTATTATTACTATTCGATGAATTTCCATTATTTGCAGTATATTCCATCGATGAAGATTGTTCATTCAACATGTTGGAACCATTGGTAAAATTGCTACCTCCACTTTCTTCTTTAGAGTTATCTTTCGAGCCATCACTCGCTTTTTGCAGGAATTTATCCTCTTCCTTTCCCAAAAAAAAGTCTTCTGTTTCATTTTGAAAAATCTTGAAGAAATCTATTCTTAACATGTCATCCTCATCAATCATTCCATGAATTTTAAATTTTTTATTCTTGAAGTCCTCTCCATTATTATAATACAATCTTCCCTTTGTTTTTCCTGTAAGTTTCCCCATGGTTGACCCTATACCTAAAATATCGGAATTTGGAATATTAACATAGATTGCAGAGACTCCAAATGGGGAACAGTAAATCTCCAAATCACATTGGTTAGCGAATAGATATGTCTGTTGTTTGTTGGTAGGAATCGATGAAGATAATGAGAGTCCTGATGATGACATGATCAATGTATATATGATGAAATCTTAAAATGTTACTTGAATGGATTTTGTGGGCTTGTATGATCGTGCAATGTTTCACAAGATGATTATTTGCTTTTAATAGGTGTATGTCAATTTTTTGATTGTATTATGTTGTCACGCATAAACGATGTATTATTTATCCTCCGCATTTTTTTTTCTTTTCTTTGTTGATGTGAATAACGAGTTATAGCAGTTTTACAGCAGTTTAAAACAAGGATTTAAAGGTAGCTGATTTATTAATGACGATAACAAAGATTCCACTATGGAAATTTATTAATATAATAAGCTGGTCCTCGGCTTGATTTATAGTCTAAGTACCCACTGCAAAACTTACAAATGTATTAAAAATTATAGAGCATTTTTCTTTTCTACTATAGGCTTCTTTAGTTGATATGTGAATATTGAGTATATAATTTATATATTGTATTGTTTTGATATAACAGGAATAACATTATAATTATCTCTTATATGGTAAAATTACATAGGGAAATATGGAACTCGGAGTAAAAAAAAAAAGAAGGCAATGCAAAAAAACTCTTTACAATATAATATTCAAATAAGCATTAGCAGAAAAAATAATGCATAATCACTTTGTTCTACCATCAGTTTTAGTTTTTTTTTAAGATGATCTTTTAGCTGCTTCTCCTTGACGTTTATCGCTGAATTACACATGATTTCTTCTTTTACATGTAGAATGTTTCTGATAGTTTAGTCCAATTTGTAATTCACCCAAGCAGTACTACTAATCTCACTCAATCTTGACAAAGCTCTAACGAAGGCGAATTTTTCTTCATCCAAAGCGAAAATATCAGCGACAGATTCAAGAGCGTGAGTTTGGGCCGACTCTAATTCATGATGATGGTTATCATTCTCCCTAGTTGAACTTCCCACATTTTCAATGGAACTTCCACCTTTGATATTATTATAATCTATAAGATCTTCATCTTTCACGCCTGGTTTCAAATTGAATGGTGTGAATTGCGAGACAAGTTCATTATCTACAAACAACTTACTAAACTTGTTTGCATTGGTGGTGGCCAATTTGCAATGGTTATCATATGCTGCATCTAAAAATGTGATAAATCTTCTGATTTCATCACGGAGATCAATGGATAGATATGGAATATCTGTAACTATGAAAGCTTTATATGTTCTGGCAAGTAGAAGGTAATCACCAGCAGCTAATGGCGTTCCACACAATTCTTTGAATGTAAACTGAGCAATAACTGATGGAACAGATTTAGGAACAGTAATTTCTCTTCCCCACACTTTCAAAGTCTCATTATACTTGATTAATTTATCAAAATCATTTGCAGCAACGTTTTTATCATTTGGAAGTTCTAAATGAGTATAATACTGGAACCACAAATCGGCATGTTCTTCTCTCTGCTTTTTGATTTTTGGATCAAAATAATCAATGTTGAATGGTTCAGTAGCTGATGGATAATAATAAATCAGAGATTTGGGTCTAGGAACTCTTCTATAGTCAGTGTTTGAATTCAAGTTCACGACATTAGTTCTGTCTTGCAACAACTCAATAACAGGAATAAACGATTCTCTTTGGATACCATTGATGTACAAATCCATAGGCTCTCTATTAGAAGTGGTAAATAAAACTAATCCATATTTAGGGTTCAACACAAGCATTAATAATCTTCGAAGAAGCATTGCATCTGCAACATCTGTGACTTGAAACTCATCGAAGCAAAGCACATTCGAACTGTTCACCAATTCAGCTGCAAGGATAGGAATAGGATCAATATCTGACGATGGGCCAGCACGCTTAATGATCTCGTGTGATTTTTTATGAAGCCCTTGTATGAATTGATGGAAATGTATTCTTCTCTTTGTTAAATGAGGCGGGATCGTAGAGTAAAACAAATCCATCAACATTGTTTTACCACAGCCCACATCTCCCCAAAGGTAAAGTCCTTTTGGAATGTTGTCGAAGTCAGTCGATAGGTCGAAACTAGTAGCTTCCCTGTTATACTTTTTAAGAAACTCAATAGCAGTATTCAGTCTGTCTTTGAACATAGAATTGTAAAATTTCATCACTGGATTTTTCACCGATAGCTCGGACTCATATTGGACTACATCGGCTATGGTAGGCACGGGTACTTTAGTAGGGGTGTATTTGATTAGTTGGGAATGGAAATTCGTGAGATTCTGGAGGACTTTATACTGAAAATTGTCTTGTGTCAATTGGCCGATTTTGACGAGTCTATCGTATT
This sequence comes from Saccharomycopsis schoenii, assembly GCA_010994365.1. Lineage (NCBI taxonomy): Eukaryota > Fungi > Ascomycota > Saccharomycetes > Ascoideales > Saccharomycopsidaceae > Saccharomycopsis > Saccharomycopsis schoenii. The sequence continues at coordinate 74,563 of JNFU01000016.1, read as the reverse complement.
CCTCAACCGGAGTCCTCATTGCCTTGCGGCAGAGGCTCGCGGTCAGTAGAAACCGCTTAGATATCAGGAGCAGAGAAGGAAACAACATTTTGATGTTTTGACATATAACTTGTCTATAGTTAGGGTAGGAACTCAAGTTTTGAATGGATACTAATCTGAGTAGACTCAAGTTATTTCCAATATTTGTATTCTGACGTGCTCGGCGTTGTAGCCTGCTTTATATATGTTTAGCCTAGTTTATATATAAATAGTTCCGATTGTAATCATACCGATCCACTAACAGAAGCATCTCTTCAGTTGTATAATGATAAGGAATAATATTCTGCTAGAGCTACTTTTTTCCTACTATGGTCACACAGAAAGAATCTCCGAGAGCTCCAAATCTATGAAAAAAAAAAAAAAAAAAAAAGAAAAAAGAAAAAAGAAAAAAGAAAAAAGAAAAAAGAAAAAAAAAACGGCATCAGAAAAAAAAATAAAAAATAAAAGAAAGAAAAAGCGGGGCTACAACTATACCTGAGGTGCTCATAACCATTTTACAGGGCTACAAATGATCTCAAAAATCATAATTAACCTAGGGCTGCAAACCTCAAGTGGATATGTGCTCGTAACAATTTTTCGTGCTCTCAACATTAAAAGACTGAGACAAAAGAAAAAAAATTTTCGAATTATTCACTCAGTGATTAAGAATATCAGTCTAATATCAGAATCAAAATCAAAGAATACATAGACATTATTATTGCTGCCATATTCATCAGAATACTTCGCAGAAGAGCATAGAATATATAAAAAATATATATACACAAACATGTTTTCCTTGCTCAGATCAATAGGCTTAAGACCTGCCGCTGCCACTGCCAGAACCGCCAACCTTGCTGCTAGCAGCCAGAACACCATAGCTAATAACTTCATGTACAAGGGATTACTCAGCTCACTTTTTGCTCGTGGATTTAAGGTTAGAACCTCGGTAAAAAAGTTCTGTTCCGACTGCTATATTGTCAGAAGAAAGGGAAGAGTTTACGTATTGTGCAAAAGCAACAAGAAACACAAGCAAAGACAAGGCTAGGAAGGGAAAGCAGAAATTGACGGTGAAGAAATAGAAACTGACGAAGTAAGAACAAATCTTGATCCCTACTTGCATGTACATATTATTTTTTTTCCATAAGGATAGAAGAATACCAATAGCATTTTATATTCGTTTTTCCATTTAATGAACAATTAAATAAATAATATTATAATTACAACTACAGTAAACTTAAAGTAAAACGGCCAGCATTCAGCCATTCAATATTCTGTATCACTCCTTCTCATTCCCTGTACTAAATAGTTTCATAAAGCTGTCTAACCTTCTTGACTTAATATTCTCAATTTAAGCTGTGCAATTTTACGAAACAAAATTATATTTGAGTCACGTGCCATTATTTTAGGATCATTTTTAGTTTTACCTTTGTAAAAATTTCAAGTACTATGTTCAACAACACTTATATATTAAAATTAGCAGCAGGTTTACATCAGAATAAAGACAGGCTATATTGGAAAATATGGTACCATAGATAAAGAAAGACTTTTCATACAAGGCACAATCAGCATTTAAAAAAATTGCGTACAATACTTCTTAATGTAGTCTATTTTATTGTGAAAGGTGAAAACTTTTAACACACAGCCACCCGATGATGAAAAAACCAGAAAAATAATTGTATTGAAACATGTTGAATAAATGAAAAATATTAAATAACGTAGGTGTACAAGAGAGCATTATGCTGCAGTATCATTATTCTTCAATTAATCGTTCTTGCTGTCATCCATTTTCAAATCCTCCGGGATGTTTCCTAAGATTCCTAACTTAACACTGCTCTTACTACCACCATTACCAGCTTCAAGCCCTCCAACACTTCCACTACTGCCACCACCATTTAATAAACTGATATATCCTTTGAATCCATTACCACCATAGTGTTTATAATTATAGATTCTTTGCAGGATAAATTGGAATGGTCTTCTCTTTCTGATAAACCAGCTAACAGCTAAGAACAAACATACTACAAAGACGTATCCCTTAACACCATGACGATGAATATAATCCATAGGTCTAAAGAATTCGCCATAAGGAGAATTGATCAAGTTTTGTCTTGGTGGGGTTACACCAATATCATTACCATTAATGAAACTCAATAAGGTGTTTCTCAAGATCCACGGTTTATTTTTCAAAGTTTGTCCAAAGATATCTGTCTCATAGTAAAACTTACCTGTTCTTTCAATAATAATGGCATCTCCTTTTTCAAAATTTTCACGATCATGGATATTCCAACCATTTTCATCAATTAAGTGTCTGTATTTATTAATATCTAAATAAGTGAACAATGTTTGACCAGATGGATCATATTTGATGATCTCTTCAGTGATGGAAATTTCATCATTGTCCACCTTTTCTTGCTTTAATTCTCTTTTGTCAACATGGTTATTGTATTTTTGTTTAGACCAATAGTAATAGTAATCATGTGCTGCAATAGATAAATCTTTCAACCCACTATTAGTGGACTCCCTATCGGTAGTGTCAAAAAATGCAACAACGACTTTATCGATATTTCTATTTTGTAACTGAACAAAAATCTTTTCGAAACTCTCAGGGGTAAGCTCAGAGATGAATGGCATAGAATTATCCTTAATAAATTGTGTGACTTTATCAATGTTTCTAATATCAGAAGGTCCAACGTTCTGCATAATGGTAGGTATCAAGCAATCTTCTTTGAATGCCAATAACGTAGGTTTTGAGGTAGCAGTGATAAATTCAAAATATTCCTTGTTGAAGGGTTTTTCAGATTCGGATACATTGTAATGAATATATCTCACCAAATTTTTTTGTTGACGCTCGATAAATTTGAGATAATGGGTATCATTAGATTTATAAAGGTATACATTTGGTAATTTCATAACAGAATCTAACAAGTATGGAACAATACTTAAATCTTCTTCAGTAAGGATTGAATTTTCATCAAGATCATTGCCATAATAATAGATAAAAGATACTTTACCGTCTTGGCCTGGTAATTCTGCATCATATATGATATCTGGCATCATTTTGTTGACCAATTTCATTTTCTTGGATAAGGAGATAACATCCATGTCTTGGAATTCGTAATTGCTCAAGAGACGGATAGCCCATTTGTAAATCACATCATAGTCGATCTCATCATTAGGTAAAATTGTGTCAAACTTGATAAAATTGCCTGAGTTTCTAGGTAAGACCATGGCAATTTGTGGGGAAAACAGGATAGATGAAGTCATCTGATAGTTCAAATTTTCGCAAACTTCAACGTTAGCAGTACAACTGACATGGCCAACAGGAATGTCTAAATAGTTACTTATAATCTTCCAGTTGTTCTTGAAAGAATCACACTTGTAACAATCGCCAAAGTCAATACCTGGTTCATCAGCCAAAGATTTGGTAATAGTGTCTTCACTGTTAGGCCAGAAAGACAACAAGATAGGGGAATCGTAATTTCCACTAAGAATAGAGGACAACTCCATTTCTTGTATCAAGGAACTCTTAGATGGAACGTGAAGTTCATCCATATTACCATATCTATAGGCTACCCTTTTCATAAAGTCGATCAAATTTTCGGAATTCTTCTCCAAGTGACTTGGGAAAGTGTCGAGGACAACACCGCTGTGTCCTTCGTCTTTGGAGCCAATCATTCTAATACTTGGATAAAACTTAACAGCTTCACGGTCACAAAGATCGCCGTTCTCCACACAGTTCACTTGGTGCATTTGTATGCCCAACTCTTGACGGTTGAAGTTTTGAAAGACATCTTTCCACACAGGCTGGAAACTTGCGCAGTGAGAACAGTACGGCGAGTAGAACTCTACCAAGTGCATTCCATTGTTGACTTCGTGGTCATAGGAGTGGAGCTTAAGACTTTCGGGTAAATCAGGATCCTCGGCGAAAGCAAGCACAAAGGAAGACAAAAGGGATAAAATAGAAAAAACAAAGAATGGTAGCCCCATTTTGTTGCTGTTATTCACACTATTCACTATTATATATTTCACTGAGATTATTGATATTACTGGTAATTATAAGTTACAATAGAAATACAATACTGCTAGACAAATAACAACCAATAGTAAAGAGAAATAGAGCTAATAAATAACGAGAAAGAAAGCAAATAAATAAAAAGGGTTTACTTGTAGTATATACCATAAACAAGACAAAATCAAATCAGCAAAATTAGCATTGTCTATCAGAAAGAAAAAAAAAAGATGTTCTGGTATTTTCTTCTATTTTTTTTTTCAATGGGCGATTAGTGTCTTTTTGATTATCAGATTCTTCTTCCAGATATCTGTGCGTGATTTGTGCATCAATTTACAGCATTATGCGTATCTGTAAATAACAGCGCATGTTTTGCATTATGCTAGCAATCACTGCGCTTTAGAACTAAAAGTCGAACAGTAAATATCAATTCTTGGAAAAACATTGATTGGAAACTTCAGTCTGATGATAGCAAATTTAAGCATGGGGAACAGCTCAGTCCAAAGTTTCAGCAATCAAGGACTTCAAAAGACGCCAAACGATAACTCTAAGCGTCGAATGAGACATCTTGCAGGACTGACTGAAGGTAAGCTAAGAATTCATAGAACGCGTTTTTCTTTCTTGCTCAGTCACCTCATTTCTATCCCGAACACTTGAGTCTTGACTGAGTCTTGCTGGCTCACCATTAAGATCTGTTTGGTTTATTCTCAGATCGGTTGAAGATAACAGCAGGGCAGTAAGATACCACAAGAAGGCACTTGATATCCGGTACGGTAATGCGGCATTTTTGTTTCTTTTTCCGCATTCTTTTCTGATGCTTTTTTTTTCAGAAGCATCGTATGGAAGATGAGAGCCAGATAATCTTGTTGTCTTGCGTGGCGTATATTTCTTTTGTATTCGCTGGTGGCCTTGGCTTGAGCCATTGCCATGAATATTAGGCAAAACCGATAGCTTCATCTACAACACCGGCTTCGTTCCATCTCTGCTGTGCTATCTCGCCAAGTTAACCCAGCTTTCATTTAGTTTGCCGCTATTGATGAACTTATAATTGCTTACTACGGACCTACAGAATGTACAACACAAACAGAACCTCCCTTTTCGCGGAATCTTCGCGAAGAGTCAATTCCCACAATAACCTCAGCACGCCGCCTGTGCAGCAGGCGCCGAGCCCATACGAGTCGTTTAAGATACAGAAGACAAGTTATGCAAACATAGAGAGACTTGAGTCGCAGAATGATGAAGAAATCGGAGTGATTGGCGAAAAAGTGAAGTTATTAAAAGATTTGGGCCTAAGAATGGGCAACGAGATCAAAACTAGCACGTCTTCCATGGATGAATTGAATAACACCTTCTCTTTAGCTGGTACTAAAGTGAAGTTGACCTATAACAAAATGTTGATCATGAGCAAAAACGCCAATATTTCCTGGAAGGTCTGGTTAGGCTTCTTTTCCGCGGTGTTTTTGTTCTTCTTCTGGGTCTGGATCAGTTAGGAAGCTCCCTTTTTTTTGGTTGCATGCTGTGCAGACTCTTTTGTAGTTAATTCTCTAATAAGCTAAAGCATCATTTGGTTCGTCAACGTGCACTGGAGGACTGATGGTTTGAAGGCCTTCGCATTCTTGAGTTGAAACTGATGAATTGGAGACAAATTTCCAATATTTAGATTGTTTATTGTTTAATATAATACAAAAACTTGCCATACCTTGTTATTTTTTTTTTGATTCTTTTAGTTTTTCGGTTAGCGTTTATTTATATCATTTACTAGTTTGCTCTTATTATTTACACAGATTCATTCTGAATTTGAGTTGCAAAGCTGGTATGTATGAATATGCTGTAATATGCATATACCTTATGATCTCGATTTGTTTGTATCTGCAAACAAAACTACAATCTTTTGGTCCTACTTTTTTTTTTTTTTTTTGATTTTTTTTTTCACGAAATAGAAAAATTTTCTTTTTTTTTTTCAATATTCGGTTGAATGAAAGAAAAAAAAAATTTTAAGTAACACGAATAGAGACTCAGTTAATTAACAGTTGACAATCTGGTATGAAATACTTCAATCTTATTTCCAAAAACTTGAAACACGACCATAATAAAACATAAACATATTAACGATGATTCAACAACTTCCTAAAACTAGAATAGCTAGACAATTAGCAAGAATCAATAATATTAGTAATAACCCACCAGCAGCATTAAAACTTTCGAAGAATTTATCTTCAGTCAATTTGACATTTAAATTTAAAAATAATGGAGGTCATATGGGTATAAGAAAGTTCTGGCAGTTATACCTTCCAACTATCAAATTCTATAACCCATCGTTGATAGTCAATGTTACTAGAATAAGTTTGGTGGAAAAGAACTCAAAACTTGATAAGGAATCAATGAATAAAATTGAAAATGATTTAAAATTGATTGAGAAATGTCCAGCTAACTTGGTCTTGAATTTTAATGATGGCTCTACTAAGTCTTTGGATTGCAAAAATAAGCATTCTGATGACATCTTGAATGAATTTAAAACTTTGGTAGAAAATGAGCAAATACCTGAAGAGCATATTATCAAATTTTGAATCAATCTGAGTAAATATCACTCAAAATAATCATTTACATTTATCGGATTTTGCTTTAATTTACTTTCATGTTATTCCATCATGATTACAATTCGTAAAGCTTCCACATTCCCCTATTCAATTTTTTTCAAATGAAAGAATAAATGATGGCAGAAGAGAAGAAAGCAGGCGGGCAATACGATGGTTATCAGCAACTTCAAGTATTCAATATCCTGACTCATTCGCACGAAGGCCACCTCTTAGAGAATGCTCTATATTTGTTTCCTTATCATCTTGTATATACACATACAGCAATTCGATTGGTTGTCTATTTCAAAAATCGGTGCTAACTATTTTAGCCATCTCTTTTCTATATATATATTATGTATCATTCTTTTTTATCATTACTTTTTATTTTTTCCTTTTTACTTAATTCAATAAATCATTTCAACATAGAAAAAGAATTGGTTCTAAAATAGAGAATGAATTACATGCAGAAGAAAGAAAAGATTGATAAAACAATCAATATCAATCAATATTAAACATTTAAAAAAAATGTGCCCTCACTCAGATTCGAACTGAGGATCGCTACATTACTAGTGTAGCGCCTTACCAACTTGGCCATAAGGGCTGTTTGTTCTTCAATTGAAGATAGTGTATAAATTCCAGGAAAACAACTATGCCGAATAATTATGTGATATATCACTCTTGGCACGTGATACATCTGCTGTATCATATGCATTACTATAAGGCGTCTTAAACATAATTACTGTGAAGAAGGATTGGTGTTTCCGATGATTTGGTTAGGATCATCTGCTCTAGTAGAAACACTATTCTTACTTTCATCAATAATAACAGTATCATCTTTTTTAGATAAATTTAGAGCATCTAAATAGTTTAAGATTCTGTCGAATTTCTCGTTAAATCCAAGTTCTAACGTTTTGAATCTTTCCTCGAATTTCTCTTCCAATTGAGTAATTCTATCAGAATGACTTGACCGATTGGACTTGAATGAATTCAAACTATCGTTGTCCGAATCGCTTTTCATCTTGACTTTGGTAGGAGTCATTTTCGGATTATCTATAATCCTGATTTAATGAATACTGTAAGTTCTTTTGTAATGATTAATGAAATAGTTAATTTAAGTATTAATGTTGTTAATGTTGTATATTTATTATTTAATATTTATTCAATATATTGCATTCAAATTTAATAAGGTTTCGTATATTATAAAATTTGAATGTGCTCTCTCTTTGGGACGTTCTGGGATTTTATAAATAGACGAGTAGTTTATTCTCTTTAAATGGTATGTATTAAGTAAGTATTAAGTAATTTAGTTGTGTGTTCTTTCTTTTATATCTTCTTGATATTATTCGTATTATTGTTATTGGGTTTTTCACTAGTTACATTCTAATTTTTTCTTCGCGAAACGTAATATTCATCTTCTTTCTATTGGTCTTATACTTGCATATATACACGTCCTCATGCATATTATATGTTCATTTGTTATAATTTTATACTATTATTATTTCTTAGGATATAGCTATTATATCTTGAGAGTTATTTCTTAAGATAAGTTTTTATATCTTGATACTAGGAATCTATGATTTTGTTGTTCTGAAGAAACTTGTAGCGTTTTTTATCGTTTCCTTTACCATTCAGGTTAGCTTCATGCATTGTGCTGCTTAGAGAATATTTTGGCTTCCTGAAATATGAATTAGAGTGGTGATTTGAGAAATATCGTTGAGTAGCATCGCGCGTAAACTGAACATCATGCTATTCTCAAAGTCTCTTGGAGAAGGGTATTTTAATAAGAAGGACCCTGCGAGGTTCTCTTACTTTTTTTTGCCTCTTTGCTGCATTGGTTGTGCTGCGATGTGTATTCGGAAACGCTAATTCCAAAGTCGTTATTCACTTGTTTTGGACATTTTCCACTTTGGGATTAATCAGGAGAAGATTTTCAAATGATAAACATAAAACAATAGTATAGAATAAAACATCTTATATTTAAATCCTTGTTTTTCTTAGATAACTATAATCAAATAAAGTGATAAAAAAAATATTGTTAACTTTTCAACAAAATGAAAGATTTTAATAAGTTTTTATTTTATGCTGCTGTTCTTTTCAAGTCAGTTTCTTCTACAACTACCATTACGTTTGGAAATTACATAACTACTATGGAGTTTTTATTGCCTACCACAATAGTTTTCAAGCGCCCAGCCCCTGTTGATACGTACACATATTTTGATGACTCATATGGTCGATCTGTTTATTCTTTCGCAGAAGTGATGTATAGTCATGGAATGTATGGAGATGGTCTTGAAGGTTATGGTTATGAAGGTTATGATACTGATTTTGATCTAGATGATTTCTCTATTGGCCCTACTTTACTTGGGGACGCTGCGCTTGTCATGGTTAATTTTGGAGACACTCTTAATGATAAATATCAAGATATTGCTAGTTATGACGATATTGCCTCTTCAGATTACTATTCTCAGTATATCTCTTACAATGGCACCAAAAAAACCACTACTTTATCAAGCGCAATGCTGTCATTTCTCTCAACCACAGTTATAGATCCTATAACAACTCCTGAATCAGACACGACTCCTGAATCAGACATAACTTCTGAATCAGACACAACTTCCAAGAATCGGACTGGTAAAACATCTTCCAGTTCCACATCACATGCTGGTTCGCATGAAATGATTGGTGCTAACCTAGGAATGATTGCTTCGCTTGTTTGTGCAGTTTTATTGGCTATATAATAGCCGGATTTCGGTTTTTAAGCTCATTTTCGTAGATCTTAACATAGGATTTAAGGATATAGATTAAGATTAGACAAATTTGGTAATGCCATAAGGCTAGAACCATAATAAATTTTATTTTCTAATTTGTATTTATTTTGCTTCAAGGATAGTTATCCTTTAAGAGAATAGGGAAAGTTCCCAGAAAAGCATTAGAACAGAGCATGTATGCTAAAGACTTAGAAAAATTAAAGAATTACATGCCAATCTTTTGTGGGGAAGATGATAATAATGCCGTTTTTACATGGACAGAATTGGCCGAACGTATTGGAATGGCTCTATCCTCGATTCGAGTGAATAAGATGCTATTATTTTCTGTTAATGATAAAACTTTTAAACCTTAGAAAATTATCATAGTTCGTTGTATAGTTTTACATAATAAGAAGGACAAGCAAATAAAGATCAATTTTAGTTACATTAATGTTAACAACACTGCGGATTACATGTGGCAGCTATGGTATATCTAATTTCACAACTTGCTTGCTTTAACGTGGAGTCAAGTTTGGTTGAATTTGTTCTAAATCTATATTCCTTTCTAGACTTATATTATTATGAATAGTCATTTGAAGGATCATGTTTTATTTTTCATTTTTCATTTTCTATGTATATCTATTTATTTATTGTTATTACATATAATTAAGATGCATCTGTGAGGACTTAGCTTTCTTGTATATTTATATTTACTCACAGGATGGGCCTTTTTATATGATTAAGTTTTCTTTTTGATAGGTGTTCTTCCTCTGGATAATTGATAGGATACGTTATGAAAGTAAAATGTGTTGTAAATGATTTATCACGTTACGTTTAATCCTAGCTCGGCAATGTCTGACTGAGTATTATATAATTTGACTAAAAAAGAATACCTCTAATTCAATAAGTACTGCTAATTTAAAGTTAACAAAAAAAAAATATGATAAATACAACGTAACTAAAAAGAAAAAATTAATTAGTTTATACTCAAGCAAAAGGACTTCTGAGAATGATATTTAATATTTTTAAAATGTTTCTTTAATATATAAAACATCTAAGCTAGTGGTTTACCGAGAACATTTTCAATTTCGACTGCCTTCTCACCAAATCTTGGGAATCCAAGGTAACCTTTACTGGTTTGAACGTAAAAATATTTTCTTTGATATTTGGTTAACTTTTGACAGTTTCTTAATCTTTCAATTAAATCTGGATTACTTGTAGATGGTCTACCGATACCAATCAATGTTCTATCGTTGGCACTAACATCTTTGACAAGAACAGAAGTATCAAGTTCAGATTGATTTAGATCACAATAATTACCTGTTCTTAAAACGACACCTTTATAGATATCAAAAACCCAGTCATTTGATTCAGTGGATTTGACATCAGCATCACCATTTACTCTAGGTTCAACAAAACTAATGTAGCCAAAATCTTTACCAAATTTTTTTCTTCTTTTTTCTAGTTCAGAAAGAATGTAACCCCAAGTAGCATATGGGTGAGGGTCAGCATTAATTCCAGCCATATTGTTAACTGTAGCCCATGGGGAAAATCTGATAGCTACCTTAGAAATGCCAACTTTGTTAATAACAGCATCTACGATCTCGAATAAAAACCTAGCACGGTTTTCTATATTTCCGCCATATCTATCAGTTCTTTGGTTTGAAATGCTTTGAATAAATTGATCAATAAGGTAACCATGAGCAGCGTGTAATTCAATAAAATCGAACTTAGAGATTTCCACAGCATTAACTGCAGCATCAACGAAATATTGAACGTGTTGCTCGACTTGCTCCGTAGTGAATGCAATTAATGGATTATCGAATTTTTCTGCATTCTTTTCAGCTTCTTCATTTACATAAATAGCACTTGGGGCCAAGTATTTAAGATTGTTTTCATTCAAAGCTTGAACATCAGCAGCCCTACCTAAAGACACAATTTGAACACTTAAAAAACTTTTATTATCGTGAACTTTCGACGTAATTTTTTCCCAAGCCAAAGCTTGTTGTTTAGTGTAAATTCCTGGAACATGTTGAATGCCATCTAAATTAACGAGAGTACCTTCAGTAACGACTAAAGATCCAGGAGTTTTGGTTCTTTCATCGTAGTGTTGTTGCATAATATCAGTTGGAATGCCATCCTTTGTGGCTCTGGTTCTTGTCAAAGGAGCAATAACTATGCGGTTGGATAATTCTACACCACCTACTTTGATCGGTTTAAAAAGATTGGTAGAAGTTAAGTGGGAAGAAAAAGTCATGTTTGAACAAATAATGGTTATTTTTTTTTTAGAATTTGAAATATAATATCTGATTTCTTCTATTATAGAAAACAAAATATGTGATCTAAACACTAAAAAAAAGGGAGACTGGAAGGTTTTTATATAGTTTGTATTCAAATTTATTAATAATGAAGATGCTGCAGTTGTAAACAGTTACAATTATAATAACGTTTTGCTAAATTAGTTTACTCATTGATAATTGCAAATATCAAGACACGAGGCAATGTGATATCCTGAATAGTTGAACATATTATTAATCAAATCCACTATAAATGAAGGAACTGCACATAATATTTTTAACTCCGCGTATGGTATCTTTTTTTTACTGTTGGCTTATTTTTTAGTTTGCTAAAGAGTATAAGGATAACTCAAAGATCAGATAATGATTGGCTATTTTGGAAAAAATTTCTTTTTCTATTATTAATTATACGGTTACATTTTAGATCTACTGTTGTTCATCATTTAACCTTACTGGCGGATATAGAAAAAGTTTGACTTAAGTTAAGTTCTTCGTAGGAAAGTGAATCTACACGAGAAACTAATACCACAAGAATATCTAACATCACCAGTGAAGTGAGATAATTTTCTTTTAGATTTTTTTAAAGAACACATTGTTAGCGTGAGAAGTAACGTTGATACGTATATATATATAGCTTCTTATTAGGGATTCTTGGTCGTTACAGCTACAGAATGGGAGAATTACTAATCTGGAATTTATCCTCTGTTTTTGATGAACTCCGAGAAGTCGGAGTTAACGCTTTAACAATAGGGATGTGTTGGACCCCAGTTGGGCATATGCCTAGATAAAGTGGTATGAAATTAAGCGAGAACCTATACTACATAACTCGCAGTACGGAATGCTTTGCATCTCCGTTATTATTAATAAACAATTTTTCCGTCCGATTACAAAAAGAGAAATTTTATTTTCATTTTTTCTAAAGGATCAGGGATACCTAATCTGAAGAACTGTGTTAACTGCAATATCTTATCCAGATACTATTAATTATGTAAGAGCCCAATATATGTGCTCAGCTTAAAACATATGACTAACTAGTAGGTGTGTAGCATTTTTGGGGAGCAGTACAGCCGTAATGTGTGAAATGTTATATTTCTTATATAGACAACTGCTGTTTTCAAGCCACGCGATATTCACATGTTTTATGTGTTCACCAGCAACATTCTGCTTGTTATTTGATTGGTCTCTTTACCCTATTCTACTTTGTTATGTTAGGGCAATTCTACACATTAGCGCATATTATGCGCAATAATATTCGAATATATATATATATATATACATATAAAACATGCAAATGATATTGTTTAAATAAAGTTCTCCCTAATTCTTGACCACTGTTGCTCGTAACCGGAAATTTTATTTTCAATATGAAATAGTAATAAAGGAAGGGCTTATTATGTATCACAAGTTACGAAATAAAGTGATCAAAAGGATTAGCACAGAATCATGGTTTGCGGCCCTGTAACTTCTTCGTGTCTACTCTTTGTGTTCTTTGTTTTCCTCATGCGAAATTTATTATTGCGGGCAACGCTATATATTTTCATAACACTTTTCTTTTCAGCACTCAATTTGTATGCGAAAGACTCCCGTGGAGTGCCCGTTTTATTGATCTAGATATTGTAATGTTTGACAATCAACCCTGTTTTGTTTATATACATTTAATTCACTTGACCTCATTCTCCGTTAACATTTTATTTGTTTCCATTTTATTATATTGTTGATATATCAATTACTGGTTTCGCATATCCTTATCCCGAAATTAGACATATATTGTATTTTACGTGATCTGACCTTCATAATGAGTTCCACAAAAGTGAATCATATCAATAGCGAAATATTGAACAAATTCCAATCGCATTCCAATAATACCCAACATAGTCAATTGCAGTTACTAGACAAGATTTGGGTTATTAAGAATCTCATCAAAGAACTCCACGCTTTATTTAGTGACTTGTCTGATAATGATATGGAAACTGTTCATTATAATGTCGTTAAATTAAATGAGAAAATCCATGCTTTGCAAGATAGCATAAGCAAAACAGCAGTGCATAATATAAAAGATATAATATCTGTCAAGATCAATACTAATAGCAGCGATGAATCTGAAACAGATGATACACCTACAGATAATAATGTGGTCATTTTGAAACTTTTGAATAAAGAATATTTGAAATATCGCGAGTTATTGGATCAATATATTTTAAATCGTCTTGATGATTTAATAATTGTTAGAAAAAATGATGACAAAAAAGAAGAAACTATTGAGATTATAAATTGTCGTGAAATTTTTGAATTCATTCAAAATATGCAAAATAATGATAAGTTTGAGAAATTAATATCTGAAAAGTTCAGGCTGTTTTTTGATTTCTTATTTAATGCAAATGGTCAACTTGTTTATAATCTAATATTTGAAGACTTCCTAAATTTAAATAAAATTTCGTTGATTAAAGAACAACCAATAAAAGAACAACATAATCTTGATGTCATTTGTCATTACAATCTCATCCGATTTAATCTTTATTTACCGGCTTTTTTAAGATCTATTTTTAAAGATTCTATTAACCTAAGAAAAAAAATGCAGAATTTTATTGATATTAAGTTACATTCTATTAATGAAAATATGCAAATTTCTAATAGCTTGCTAAATTTAATTGAGATTTGCTTGGTTTTGAATTATTTGAGTAAAACTCAATTCAATTTTTTGAAATTATCCAGCAAAATCTCTGTCCATTCGTCTCACACACAGCTAGATGAGTTTTTTTTTAATAATTTGAATGATTGGAGCTTCGATAATTTTAATATTTTAAAAATTGAGAATTTGTACACCAAATCACATAATAAAATTAAATCATATTTAGCACAGTTTGACAGTTATGATATGATATTCGACGATTTAAAAGAGATAGAAAATATTGATTTGGATAATTTACAACCCGAAAATGTTCCACTAACAAAGCACACTTCAAATAGTCCTGATTATTTGTCTGCCAAATCATCAATTACCTCTAGTACCAATAGTAACACCGCTACATCTAACAGAAACAGAAATATGAAACTACCACCCTTACAGATAAATCAACTTGCAAATATGTTGAAGGAAACAGATGTTGATAAGAATGATGTGTCAAAACAAGATCGTTCCTTCAACAAAAGTGCACTTGATGCCTTAACGGGAACATCTGCTGCTGCAGTTACAGATGGCCCACTTTCTCCAGTGACCCCAACCTCGCCTTTCATGGCTAGTAAAGCATTACAGTTGAATACCACAAAGAGTAAATTGAGTGCAAATAATGAAATGAAAAGAATCTCAAAAAAATTTACATCTTCAATTAAATCCCCTATTGCTAATGAATTTTTTGCCAATAGCAGCGGAAGTGGTGATTCAGATTCTTCAAAATCTACAACAAATGGAGCAGCTAGTGGAAACTCAGCGTCAAGTATAGACAGCAATGCTGTTTTTGGTAATACAAATGGAAGCACACCACCTCCAACTGCTTTAAGTAGACGAGCATCTAAAAGAATATCAAGAAGATTATCATTAAGATTTTCCTCTTCTGTGAAGTCTCCTATCTCTGAAAGTTTTAACTCTTCCTCTAACAGTATTCACAGCTTGTTGGATCATCCTAATACTAGCACTAGTGGCTCTAAACTACATACTCTCGAAAAGCCACAAGAACTGAAAGTAGATGAAATTGAAGAAGATGATGATTTGAATCTTGATGATGATGGTTGGGGTACCATGGACGACGATTTAGATATTGAAGAAGTACCAGTTTTTTCGAAGTCTGCACCTCCTATGAACAAAAGTTCTTTCCCAATGGCAACTTCGGTAGATGAGGTAAAGCCTGGTAAAGAAGAGTCAACTTTCAATAGCATTGATGAGGAACTTGATGACTGGGGTTGGGGAGATGATGATGATCTTAATGATCTTGAGGAAGAAGAGCTCAACCAAGATACCCATAGTGATAATATCAAAACTGAGGAACCTTTTGTTTTAAGTGACATTCCCGAGAATTATAAATGTACTGTAATTCCTGAAACCATTTGTGAAATTGTTATTCAATTTGTCAAAGATATTTATCAATATGATTGCTTGAATAGTTTTGAAATGGCAGAATTAATTATTCAACTAGTGGATGTTTTTTATATTATTGGTGGATATTCTAAATATGAATCCAAATTTTTATTTTACAATGATATTTATTATTTGAATATGGAAATTAGAAAGTTTTTAATTACCAAGAATATTAAAATAAATTATGCATATAATACCAAAATTGAAAACTATTTGACCAATACTATTAATTTGGAGAAGATCCAATTTTTAAAAATTTATAAGAAATTTAATAATTTTAATCATTTGGTAAACCATACTAATAATAATGAAATTATCCATGATAAAAATATTTCCATTTTAAATCAGTTGGAATTTAAATTCAAAGAATTTTTCTTTAGTGGGGGATTCCAGGAGCTTTTACCTAGTTTAAAGAATATTATTATTATTAATTTTTTAAATGAATTTTACCAATTGATAATTAATGATATACTAGAACTAAAATTAATTTCAGAATTGGCATCTATAGAGTTAGATAAGGTAATTTCCAAAATGTTAAGCTTACTTGATATCTTTTCGGATGAGAAATTAATCAAATATTTGAAATCGAAGATTTTCAATTTCAACAAATTGAAGAATTTCCAATTAATTGTGAAGAGCCATTTGAGTTCAATCATGGAATCTTTCTATAATGGTGAGTTTTATAATGTAGAAACCAATGAACTAATCAACTTGATCAATGCCTTATTCATAGATAGTGACATAAGAAGAAATGCTATTAAAGAAATAGTGGAAATTAGAAGTATAGATATTTGAGTCTTAGTTTTAAATAAATTAGGTGTATAAATTTCAAGATTACTAGAACTGACGTTTTGTAGCGTACTGATGAACAAATAAACAAAAGGATAACAAAAAGTTGCCTCTCGGATTATTTGTTATCTAAAAAAGAACATTAAGCAAAGATAATGCAAGCTGATTATCTATAACTTTGTTGAAAAAATAGTTACTGAAAATATGACAGTACCAAAATCTTCTAATTTTGGATATTTTTCTTTACATTTCAGATATTTTGTGGTATTAAGTGTAAAGATCAATGGATTCCTAACCTTTAAAAAGCAATATATTGCTCAAGGATTACATCGATTTTTGGTCCCCTGTGCTCTGATGCTTTCAATTCAATCGACAACTGGAATAATGTTTCTGTTGGCGTCTTTTGATTTAAGTAATTAGCATTATTCTGGTCCAGATCAATTGGGTGGACACTTGCTAAATAAACCAATTCAAAATTTTGCCCTTTCTGAAACAAAGTATTTACCGAAATATTCACCATAGAAAAATCCATATTTTGATAAATAGAAGGGCTGTCAAAGTCAATCAACTCCACATATCGGACTTTACGATGCTTTCTTGACAAGCAATCAGGATCCTGTTGTATGAAAACCACATTATTTGCAAAGCGAACCCTGCTTTTAAATGGTAATAACTTCCGTTGTCTTTTTCTATTTTGGATAACGTTGATTGGACATGATTTATATCTAAGTGGGTCTATGGTAATACCTGCATAATCTTTCCAATTTTCAATTATATCACTTATAGATATATATGCTTTAGGATGTGAAATACCAATATTTGTAAGTAATCGTACTGCAAAATTAGCAATATATAATAAAAATTTTGGCTGAGAATGTTTTGGATATTTGAAAAAGGTTGGTACATGTTCTAAAATGGCTCTAGCACCAGCATCACAACCTTCAAATGTGGTATATATATTTGCAAGATTAAAAGATTGATCCATATTTCTAAAATTCCAAAATGAGCTGTATCGTAAATCCTCTTCATTAAGAACATCCTTTACAATTTTAGAGTAGAGTCTGAATACAAGTTCGTCGTAAAAGGTGTAAAATTTCTCGTTTGATCCACTAAAGAAATTCTTGTGGGAGATGTAATTAAAAGCCTGCCTTCTCCATCTCAACGCAGAGAACAGTTGTAGAGTATTATTGTACTTTATGAAGTATTTCGTGCTTTTTCTGACACATCTGGATTCTACATCGGAGAGACGCGCGTTTTTAGAGCATTCTGAAAGAATGCCAATAGTCTGCGGAAGGGCAGCCTGGCTGAACATCATTTCAAAAAAATGCAAATGGCTCAAAGCATTCGGGCTTTCAATACCTTTGACAATCTGCAAGCGTGCACAGTTCATCAGCTGCTCCACTTGGTTCGCAGCAGCGAAGGAAAGCCTTTCATCTGGAAAATACGTGTACATTACGTCTAGTACAATACCTATTTACTTGTATTTTTAAAAGAAAAAGAGAAAGCAAGAGAATATTTTGACCTTGCAACGTGTATCTGTTTTTAAGTATGGTGGACGCCTCTGTGTTAAGGAGAAAAAAAAAGAAAAAAAAAAACTAAGGGATGAAAGAAAAACATGAGAAAGAGGAAGTTCGAGGATTTAAACATCTATTTATAGACACGTTCCTGAGTATAACTTTGACACCTCCATATGTCTTTTTTTGGTTCTAAGTTGAAAAGAAAAATGAGCTTGACACATAAAGCCGTTTTACCTCTTCTGACATATTCTGTCCAGTAGTTTCCGTATTGGGTAATTTCCGGTAATTTTTTAAGTAGCAAGTTGCGTGTGAAAAGGAAAGGAAAAAAGAAATTGCAAAAATATATAATCTGGCACGTGAAAAGCGTGACAAAGTCCCGACCCCTTTTTTTTTCCTGTATGTCTTTCTTTTTTCTAGGCCTAATTTATTCTTCAGCTTTTGCTTTTTTTTCACCGTAAGTTTTTCAGCCAGAAAATTTTTTTCTTTTTCTTTTCTCAGGTAGATTTCTTTCGCTATTCGCGATGAAATTTTTTTTTTTATTCCAAGTGTTATTCTGGCTGGATCCAAAATACGTAACAAACATTAACGGTGTTTAAAAGAGGAAAAAAAAATCAAAAAAGTTACTGAGAAAAGCAAGAAGAACAAATTTTATTTTTGCCGAATCCCCTTTACTTTAGATTTTTCTCTCATCATTACTTTTTTTTCATTATTATTATTTTTTTTATTAACTTTTTTTTTTCTGTATTTTTGTCCTTTTCTTTTTCAGCTTCTTCTTCGTTTTTGCTTTCTTCTCGAGCTGTTCTATTGTCTAGTTTTGATTTTTGATTTCTATTTCCAGTATCTCCTCTCTCCAAATCAACTGTATCCTGATCACCGAGATGTCATCCTTAGCTGAGTTGCTACAATTTAGTAAGCCATCTGTTGAGTACCCTTTTGGTATTCACTTGTGGCCGATCTTTGATTATTTTTTCCACTTAGCCTTTGGCTACCATGCTGATGAATTCCGTTTCACCGAAGACACCTTTTTGGGAAACGGTTACCATGCTGTGGGTGTCATTATTGGCTACTACTTCATCATCCTTGGCTACCCTGTCATCAGAGACTCTTTAGGAATTAGAGCCTTCAAGTTGTCTTTCTTGTTTCAGATCCACAACTTGATTCTCTCTGGTTTGTCTTTGGTCTTGTTGGTTTTAATCGTTGAACAAGTTTTTGCCAAGTTCTTCTATAACGGTTTCTTCTACGCTGTTTGCTCTAAGGATATGTTCACCGATAAGCTTGTTATCTTGTACTACATCACTTACTTGACCAAATTCGTTGAATTGATTGACACCATCTTCCTTGTTTTGAAGAAGAAGAAGCTTCTTTTCCTTCATACCTACCACCATGGTGCTACCGCTCTTTTATGCTGGTCCCAATTAGTCGGTAAAACCTCTGTGGAATGGGTTCCAATCAGTTTGAACTTGTTTGTTCACGTCATCATGTACTTCTACTACTTCTTGTCTGCCAGAGGTATTCGTGTCTGGTGGAAGAAATATATCACCATCATCCAAATTCTTCAATTTGTCATTGATTTGTTTGTTGTTTACTTTGCTCTTTACCAATACTACATCCACAGATACATGCCATGGCTCCCACACTATGGTAACTGTTACGGTGTTGAATGGGCTGCCTGGACTGGCTGTGGTATCTTGTCCAGTTATTTGTTCTTGTTCATCAGTTTCTACATTGCTAGTTACAAGATTGCTCCAAAAAAGACACCAGCTACTAAGGAAGCCGACGCCAAGAGCGTGGAGTCTGCTGGTAAATCTACCGGTGTTTCTTCTTCCTCAAACACCATCAAATCTAGATCTAGAAAGGCTTAAGCGAATAATGTACTTCGTTCAACATTACGCATCTCATGTACCATCATTAATATAATATATAATAATAATACTAATACTAAATAAACAATAAATATCAAACTCAGATCTAGATGTAGTAGCTAGGCTCATTGATATGCATATTCTCAAAATAAATATACATTTTTGTGTCAATATAACTAATCTGAATCATTATTTGACAAATCGCGTGCTTTACGCGTTCAAATAACGGTTATCCAATGAAAAGCCCGCATCATTCATTTTTTTTGACCGGAATTCATTAGTTTTGTTTTCCTTGTGATGTTTTTTTTTTTTTTTTGTTTCCACTTTTCTTCTATAGCAACAAAAAGATCATCCACAAACCACAAACATGTTTTTGTAATAAATAAAAAAAGTATAAGGTAACTCATAAATATTCGAATATCTATATATTAGGATAACATAAATGATAGTAACTACGGTTGAGCAACTCTCCAATATTAATAATATTATCTCTTGTACAATTTGCAAAGAAGTTTTCCGCGCACCCGTCATTACTTCCACTTGCCATCATGTTTTTTGCTCAGTCTGTATAAGGAGATCTTTAAATCAAGGCTTAAAATATTGCCCAATTTGCAATACTGCATTGTTTGAGGCTAATCTCAGCAAATGTACCATTGTGGAGGATATTGCTCTTTGGTTCTCTGATTGGATCGTGTATAACAAAGATCAAAATCAGCAACAGATGATAAACCAGCAGCAGGTTACGTGTAATGACAACAAAAATAACACAATTCAAAATGACCGAAATAATTCCAGAATACAAACGGTCCAGAATGAGTCAAATACAGAACAGCATATAGACCACAAATATTCCAGTGGTGATTTAGAAACCAACTCAAGTGCAGGGAGATATTTCTACATTTCTCGAAAACTCACAGACCCTAAGAGAAGCAATAGTAGCAAATTTAATACATCTCCCGTAGAAGCAAAGAAGACTATAACGGGATTACTTCAAAACAAGAAATCACGATCAAGTGATAAAGACTCCAAATCAGTAACAGAAACTAGCAGTACAATCAGAGTAACGGATAATAGCGACAATCCTAATGATAATGAAATTGTAGTGATAGATTTAGCTGAGGAAATAGATAACAACAGTTCACAGATCGAAGGTAGTTCAATAAATGAAATCAATATTATTAATGAGGTAAGTTCATTAGCAGAGAATGAAGTTATTGAAATATCTTCTCAAGAGCAGTTAAACAGTGATAATTTGGATTCAAATAAAAGAAGAAGACTTAATGGATTTCTCCAAGTCGAACATTCGAGAGATGTTGCACCATCCTTTGAAGTTATAGGTGATAGGGAAGATGGTCAGGATGTTCATCAGGATGTTGGTTCTGTGAATAACAAGGTAGAAAGTACTAAAGAAGTTAGTAGCAATATTGAGACCGCTAATAAATTCCATGAATCTGAACAACCAAGTCCGAAGCTTGAGTGTGCTTCAAATAATGTGGAATCCAGCAATAGTAGCAATAGACTGGATACTATCATGCATAATACTGATTTCATAGAGGAGAAACATCAAGATAAAGATAGTCAAAGTGAAGTTGATACTACATATTCAAATCAGGAAATTCATGATCAGTTAGTAAAAGAGAGCGATCTATTGTCCGGTATACGTGTGATCAAGGTTGCTGATGGTGTGAACAATCAGCATCTGATCATTAATAAACAGAATAAAATTCCAAAAATTGATTTGTCTAAGTTAAATGTTTCAAAAATAAAGGAGAAATTTAAACAACATCATATTCCTTTGCCAACAAAATATCCTGATTTTTCAAAATCAAAAATAAATGCAACCGCATTGAAAGAACAGAAATATTTACAGAAATATTTTAATCAATATTATATATTGTGGAATTCTAATTTAGACACTGAATTCCAAATATCAAAGGCAGAAATCATTAACCAAATGAAAGAGTGGGAACGCATCCAAATTCTACAGGAGCATAACAGTGCTATGAAAAGAGATTTTTCAGAGATCAAAAAAGTTGACCCTTCAGCTTGGATTATTAAATACAAAGATGAATTTCGAGCATTGATTCTGATAGCAAAATCTTCTAGAGTAACGCATGCTGCAAGCAATAGGCACGAGAGTGAATCAACAACTTAATATTTAAGGATATTCTTATTTTGATGATTCAAGTTTTTAAGAAATAATTCTTTAGTTTAAAGACAAACATAATTTTTTTTTAATGTATAAAATTGAGCAAAAACGCGAATACTTTTTTTCTCTGTCATTCAATGCATCATTCTCTTTAGATAAAACGGCATGTTGAAAATTCATGCAGCAAACGGTCCGTGAATAAATTTCTCTATTTTAAGGGAGAATGAAGTGATAATGTTATCTTTCTTTTTTGGAAAGATATTATCCACGTTGATGGCAGCAACTGATTAACTATCCATC
Source organism: Saccharomycopsis schoenii (assembly GCA_010994365.1). Classification (NCBI taxonomy): domain Eukaryota; kingdom Fungi; phylum Ascomycota; class Saccharomycetes; order Ascoideales; family Saccharomycopsidaceae; genus Saccharomycopsis; species Saccharomycopsis schoenii. The sequence goes on along the minus strand of JNFU01000016.1, from coordinate 52,227 downwards.
ACATTAGTAATGAAAGCGACTCTACTGGTTATTTATAGAAAATGGTATCATTTATAGCGATTAGAATTGTCATTCAACAATCCACGGATATTCGACACATTGTATAGTAATTTGTTATCACAAGCTGAAGTTTGTTGGACTTATATAAATATTTATGATTCCATTTTTTTTCCATTAAAACGTATTTCTCTAAGTTAATGTTTATTTTTCAAGAAACATTAATGGGAAAAACATTAGTAATAGCTATTTGACAAAAAAAATGCTATTCAAATATTGTATATACTTGATTATATCATATTTCATAGCAACTACAGTTGCGCAGCCATTTACAATCCCAAAGAACATCAACGATGACTATACTTTTTCAAATTTAGACAAAACTAAGATCCAGAGCTATATTTCACAACTAAACCAAATTACAAATGATCAGAGTATCGACTCATGTCTGAGATGCAGAAGAGAATTAGCCTTTGGTCAAGATATGATCAAAAAAAATAATGATTATGAGCTTGTTCCTGAAGTTTTTGAAAGCTGGTGCAAGGAAAACAAAATCGATGATGACAGTTATTGTAAAACATATTATGGAAGAATAACAGTGAATCAAACCACAATGGGAACTGATTTTGCTAATTTGTTAACACTAATGAATGTTGATAGTATAGATTCACAATATTATTGTTTTTACAAAAGAAGTAAAGCATGTAGAAAGCCTGAAACACCAAATATTAATTTAGATGAATGGCTACCACCAAAACCTAATGGAACAATCACACCGGAAGACTCGGGAGAAACATTTAATGTTTTACACATTAGTGATTACCATTTGGAAAAGCATTTTGAAGTTGGATCCGAAGCTAATTGTACCAATAGTGGCATGTGCTGCACCCCATATAGTAAAAACTTGGAAACCCCAGATGCACGAACTCTAGACGAAAATAAATATTTGTACTCGGCTATATTTAAAGGAAGTCGTTATCACAATTTGAAATTCGAACTTGGAAATAAAGTTAATTTTAATGTTAGTGATGCTAAATGGATTCCAAGCACTCAATTTGGTCATTATAATTGTGATTCTTCAGAACTTCTTGTTAACAGTTCCTTAAAATCCATGAATGATTACCAAATAGAAAACAATTTGAATTTTGAGTTTGCCATTTTCACCGGTGACTTAGTTGATCACGACGAGGATAAATTTACCTCTCTCGAGGATGTGATATTTGAAGAAACACGGTCTTTCAAAGATACTAAAGCATTTCTTGGAGATATCCCTGTTTTTTCAGTAATGGGAAATCACGATAGTTTTCCATATGGTCAAATTGCCCAAGAAGCCTCTGGTTTCCAAAATAAATATGATTGGAATGCGGAATTGATGGCCGAGTTATGGGAAGATGCAGGATGGATTGATCAAGAAACCGCTGCAGAAGTGAGAAGCCACTATTGTGGATATTCCACAATTACGAAACGAGGATTAAAGATTATTGCTTTAAATTCTAACACATATTATCAAAAGAACTTATATTCTTACTGGAATATGACAGATCCCGATACATTTGGCACGTTGAGATGGTTAATAGATGAACTTACAGAAAGTGAAAAAAAAAACGAAAGAGTTTGGATTATATCACATATCCCTTTTATTGATTATGACGCATTGCCAATTCCAGCGAAATTATACGTTGAGATCATTAAAAGATTCTCTCCTAGTACCATTGCTGGCATCTTTTTTGGGCACACTCATCAAGATCAATTCTCAGTGTTATACGCGGGCCCAGGTGAAGAAGTTGGAAACGAGATTAACTTCCTGTGGATTGCACAATCTATTACTCCAATTAATCAGCATAATCCTGGTTGGAGATATTACGAGGTTGATACTAATTCATTCAACATCATGAACTCTTTTAATTTTTTCACAAGATTGAATTCCACCTTCGATCGCTCACTAGAACCAACATGGGAATACTTATATAGTGCAAGAGATTCTTATAATATGGAATGGTGGCCAAAAGAAGCCCCATTGAATGCTACTTTCTGGTCTCATGTTTCCAAGCAAATTCAGAACACTACGGGTAGTGTTGCCCAAGAATATGGTATTAACCTAGTTAGAGATTCGCCTTACAATCCAGAATGCAGTAATGGAGATTGCTACTTCTACTACTGCTATACATCTTCCTTTACGTATGATGACTATTATAAATGCCTTGATGGTAAAGTTCCTTATTAGTCTACTTTGGTAGCGTTAATTCATACTTTCAGTTCTTCTTTTTATATATAATAAATTTATTTTTTTGTTTTACTTTTTCTCCTCTTTCTGCTAATATCATGTTTTGCTTAATTTATTGATGTAAGTGAACATCAAAGATTTGTGGCTTGTGGCTTATGTAAAATCTAATTTATATATTTTCACAAATAATTGAGCCATAAGGCTGAAAGCCAAGGTATCAAAATTTGGAACAAAGTTATAGACTATTAAGGTATAAATTATTAGCTATATCTAGGATATCTAGGTAACCAAAATCCTTTTTGAACAGGTCTACAAACTAAAAGATATATTATGTTAGTAGCTACTGGTCTACTCATCTCATCATTATCATAAATGCGGTTATAAATGTGTTAGATGATAACGTCTGTTAAAGTAAAAGAAACCATTTTATTCTTTTTTAGTCAGCACTTTGAGTATAAACATGTAGATTCCAGTATATAGAAATTAAAAAAAAAAAAAAAAAAAAAAAAACTCACCAAGATTAGCCAGTAATAAAAAAAAGTTATTAAACAGATATTTTGACTTATTAATATTAGTTTGACAAAGCATGCAAGTCATCAAATTGGGGACCCTCTTGATGCGTTCATGAATCAATCCATGAAATAGGCTAATCTTGAGTTAAACTACAATTTGACATTGTTATATAATCAGAGCTATATGATAGAATCGGTTTCGTTGAAGAGAGAAACTTCCAGATCCGAACATTATAATACAGAGCATGCAGATATTTAATGTTGCTCTAATAAGCGTAACTACTGCTGTGAATGATAAGAATGACCATAAAATCAATATTGGATCACAGCCTCTTTTTTTTTTAAGTTTACTTTTTATTTGTGTATACAACTTCACATATATTAATATTAATACAATGCTGGTTTTGAATATTTTTCGTTTTCTAGATTGCGCCTTGTGATGATGACCTATGTAACGTTCAGGAGAACATCCGATATTAGCGAAAGTACTTTCCGCAGCTGCAGAAAATCAGTTATTTTTCTCCGATCAATATAGGCGTTCTGAAAATAGGAATGGCGGTGAAATGATTCATTATTATATAAATTAGTAGATAAGTCTTGCTCTTTTCATAATCAATACTTCTTATCTTAAGGAGTATTTGTGATTTAATTGTCTAGATCAAAGTATTACTTTAGTGAACGTTTTCAAAACAGTTCATTATTTCTAATTAGAAAAAATAGTTTTCTCATTAAACTAAGTAAAATGAAGAAGGATTATGACAAAACAGACGAGTTCTTTGGTCAATTGAAGAACGAAAATTCAGCGAGGTTCGGCAAAAAAAAGCATACAATTCCTTTAAATCATGAATTTGGGGACGCTCCTCCCTCATATTCTGATGTCTTTCAAAGTCACAATCACAACGGCGCCGCATCAAGCTCTGTATCCCAACAACATAATTTCTTTAATCAACGTCAAACTAAGCAGCAACCCCAGAATGATATGATTGATGGTGAAAATCTGGTCTCTGTTTATAAAAAAAATAAAACTAAGTTCGGTAACCCCTTAGCTCATAATGAAACTTGGTCACCAACCGGAGAAGATTACGCACTTCTTACTCTACCAAAGATTGACTATATGTTGCGTGTCAAGTCTCATCTTAGCCGAAGAGCAGGAAATCCCTTTGATGTACCACCAGTTAGCTTTTCACGTACTGTACCACCTACAATTTCAAGGGATCAGATGTCAGGTTTTCGGCCGGTAATTCTTAAATCTGAAAGTAAGTTGGGTCTTATTGGCGGCGGCTTCAAGCCCGCTTATCCTGGCAGAATATTTGCACCTTTAGATGTCAGTGCTGCAGATTTTAGTAGGTTGCTTGAGGATATAGTTACTGCAGGTAAATTGAGTGCTAAAGCACATATTGTAGCCAACACAGTTCCTATTTGCATGGATATGGCTTTGGCAAGTTCTTCTGTGGTCAAAGCCGTAACTAGGGCCCTTTTGCGCAGAAGTGAACCACTAGTAATTGAAACAATTGAAACTTGGCAAGAGAGGTTTTTTGCTCCTCGTGGAATTGACATGTTTGTAGTTTTTGATGGTGAGCGTGTTACTGCTTCTTATCCAGGCGGTATTCCGGGACCTCTTTCTTCCGAGATCGCTGCACTAGTTGGTAAGCACCAATCATTACAACAGCAGCATGATTTAGACAATAACAGTTATGATTTCGATAATTCCAGTGAATCTGATTCAGATGAAAGTCTTGATTCACTTAAGCCTCACCGTAAGCGAGAAAAAGAGGAAAGGAAAGCTCGTGCTATTAGACAGAGGAAGGGAAAAAGGGCACACCGGAATAGTGCAAGACACTTGGAAAAAGTTCCATTATTGATATTTGTGCCATTGGTTCATAGAAATGCTTCGTAACGGGCATCCTATAATATACCGATGTCAAAGCAAATGTACTTTGTATTCTACTTAGAACATTGATGTAATATTTTTGAGATATAATATGTATTGAAATATGTGGAACTTCCTAGGGTATATAAGTAAAACTGAATAAAGAGAGTAACTTAAAACTTTTAGATAGGTTAGCTGATCACATTTTATAGTAAGGTTCAAGGCTTGTAGCCAAATTTAAGGCTTTATAATTAGAACAGTTGTCGATGATTACCAATAGCGAGTTATGATTACTAATAATTACCGAAGACTGATAATTGATGTCTTGACGATCACACTACCCAGTCTAAGTTAATTAATCTTTGGCTTTCAGTCTTACTATTTGTTTATTTGAAATATTACAAGATATATATTCTGAAAACAAATTGGTGTATGTTCTCTTACTCAATATGGCATATGCATGCTAATGTATCGAAGTGCTAATAGTCGTTAATATCTGCATGCTTTTTTTTTTTCTGCTATTATTATTTGGCTGCAGCATAGCCAAATAGGGGTAATACTGACTTCCTTTGGAGAATATACTATAATTCATGGATAGCTAATATAATTTTGAAATATTCTCTATAGAATGAAATGAGATAAAATTTTTAGTATTCACATTGCTTATTCTTATTTTATTTGTTATTTAGTTCAATTTTTAGACATGATTTCAATACCAAAACACTGGTGGACCTAATATTGAAATTAGGATGATGTGTAATTTCCTTTTAATAAGTGTCATATTTTTTGCACTCCAAAAGTTGGTTGTGGCTGCTCCAAGAAAAAAGTTTGTAGGCAAATCAGAATACAGCTATATCAAATTGGGTTTTGACGTTCACGAAGAAGTTGTCTTGTCAGATGGTTCAAGCAGACTTATGAAAAGATCAGAGATACTGGAAAATCGTCATTATTATGAAAATATATCATCTAAGCGGGACTACAGAAAACTACAGTATTCTAATGACACTTCTGAAATTTCGATAAAAAACAATATAACATTAGCATACATGTTGAATGTAACACTAGGTGTTCCTAGACAAACATTCACTGTTCAATTAGATACAGGATCTTCAGACTTGTGGGTATATTCAAGTTCCAACCCATTTTGTAACTCAATCGATTGCTCGAAGTTAGGGGTTTATGATAGTATATATTCGAACACATCGGTGAATAGTGGCGAACTGTTTGATATAACGTATGAAGATAGTTCATTCGCGGAAGGTGAATTATACCAAGATGTTTTAACTGTTGGTAGCTACACATTAACCGATTTTACGTTTGGTGTTGCAAATGTTTCAAACTCTAGCTCCATGGTTTTAGGAATCGGATTACAAAACTTAGAATCATTCTCACAAAAATATGATAATTTTCCATTAAGATTATACAAAGACGGATATATTGAGAAACCAGTTTACTCATTATATTTGAATGGCCTTAATGCCACATCAGGATTCTTCCTTGCCGGTGCTGTAGACACAAGTAAATTTGAAGGCCAATTATCTATATGCCCCTTGGTCAACTTAGGACAAAAACAACCAAATGCTTTTTACGTTACATCCAATGGAATGAATATTACCAGCAGCAACACAACTGAAGCAAAATTTAATCTTGCAACAGCAAAACATCCGTTAATTTTTGACTCAGGATCATCTGAATTAAATTTACCAGATCCAGTATTTGCAAGTTTAGGAACTGCCTTTGCCGGTATCAGCTTTATCACCGGTATCGGCCAATATGTAGCTGAATGTTCTATATTAGATCGTTATTCATTAATCGTGGATATATGTGGCACTAAGTTTGATATTCCAATGAGCTTCTTAAGCATGAGAATTCTGCAAATTGATAAGTTAAGGTTATCTGATTTTGACGCTTCAACGGATTTTCTTAAAACAGGCGACTATTGTGCTTTACAGGTAGGTACCACTGGAGACAACTCGATTATTGCCGGTGACGCTTTGATGAGATATTTTTATGTATATTACGATGTTACCAGAAATGTTGTTGGAGTAGCTAAAGCAAACCTTAACAATCCGGAGTCAGAAAATATTGTTCCAGTGACAGGTGATCTTCCCACATCTGCAATGACTGCGCCACTTTCTGCAGAAACGTATGAGGGTACCCTTTCAAGCCCTGCATATTCTGATGGTTCTGAAGCTGGACCATCTAAGTCTCCGCCGTCAGGCAGAAAAGGTTTAACATCTTCTTCTTCGATTTCAGCTCAATACCGTAAATTCTTCATTACTTTCCCCCTTATTATCTACTTTATATTCGTTTAAGATTCAAATAGTTTTCCTTTCTGTATCCTGCATGTATTAGTATCCTTATTTAAAACTTAGAATTCATTCATTTATTTATGATTTTTCACGTTTAAGCCTTTGTAATATTCCATTGCTTTTTATGTATTATTTTTTTCGACTACTCTGGGTTTCTATCAGCTATGACATCAAGCCCACTAAAAATAAAAAGATCAGAAGTTAAAAATGGTATATATATTTTATTTTATATTTTTTCATGTATCTCTATTATATGGAAAATGTTTTATGCTATAGCAAAGGGCTTATTGCATGTTGAAGCCTGTTAAGTTTTACAAGAAGCGGCTGCATGTCAGATTATTTTATAGAACCCCTTGAAAACTTACACTAGTAAACGAGTAAGCGAACTTTATTATTCCCCAAGCGAAAAGTGATGACTGGGAGAAGTAAGCTTCGCACAAAAAAAAAAAATTAATAAGGATACATATTATTTGGTGGATCTTTAAAGTTACCTGTTTTTAATATTTTAAATATCGGGGATCCTGTGTAAATTAAACTGAAATTTAGAAACTTTTCTCTCACTAGCTCTTACTCTATAAGTTTGAAGAACACTTTTTTTATTAAAAGATCGATAGAATCCGTACCCACACAAATTATCACAATGAAATATTTAGCCAGGGCGTTTCTCGCGGTATTAATGGCCAATATTTGCCGAGCAGCTCCACAAAAGATACCAAAATATCTCAAGTTGGGGTTTGAAGTGGCAGAAAGATTCAGAGATGCTCAAGATCCTATGAGGCTTGTCAGGCGTTCAGAAATTCTTGAATATCCAGAAAAATTTAGTAATGGTAGGTTCTTAAAGAAACGTACGACTGAAAGTGACATTTCGTTAGAAAATTCCCAAGAGACCGCTTATTTGATGACATTTTACATGGGCACACCACCAAAAGAATTTCATGGCCAGTTAGATACAGGATCGTCTGATCTTTGGCTATACTCGAATATTAATAAAGCTTGTAAGTCCATGAACTGTTCGGACTATGGAGAATATGATCCTAATGAATCACTGACATTTAAAGATACTGGAACCAATTTTCGTATCGGATATTTAGATACTACACAAGCCAAAGGCCCCGTATACGAGGATGTTATGAACATAGGGGATAACGTTTTTGAGTTTGAAAAATTCACTTTTGGCTTAGGTACTGAGGCAAATTCATCCACTCCTGTGTTTGGTATCGGTTTGCAAAATTGCGAATCATTTGATATCGACTATTCAAATTTCCCGATGAGGCTCTTTCAAGATGGATATATTAACCGAGTATCATATTCTTTATTTTTGGATAGCGTTAATAGTACTACAGGTACATTTTTAGCAGGTGCTGTTGATACTGAGCAATTTGATGGTAACCTTACCATGTGCCCTGTTATTAATGCGGGAGAGGGCGCCCCACTGGCTTTCTTTGTTACTTCCAATGGTATGCTGATTGTTACAAATAGTCTGTCTATGAGTGATTCTGATGACAATTCAGATTCCAATACCGTCTATATCAGCACTATCAGACATCCCATCTTATTAGATTCTGGTACTTCTTTTTTTATTGTAACTGAGACCATGTATGATAATATTGGTGCAGCCATCCCTGGCCTTGTAAATGATGGTTACCTCGGATATCATGGACAGTGTACTTTAATTGAAGACAAGGATCTTAATGTAGACTTTTGTGGTGAAACGATTTCTGTCCCTTTATCATTTTTGGCCATGTCAGTTGAGCAAGCATACGCAAAAGGCATCTTTGGTTTATCTAAAAAAGATGTAGCTAAAATGAATGGTGAGTGTATTTTATTGATTTCATCAACACCAGGCACTCAAATTATTGCTGGGGATGCTTTGATGAGGTATTTATATGTGTATTTTGATTTGGATACTTTAGAATTAGGCATAGGGAGAGCCAACTTTAATTCAGCCTCGGAAGATATTGTTATGGTAGAATCAGGAACCGATTTCCCAATAAGTGCAACTGCAGGATCATTATATACTGCTACTTACGCAGGTGATTTGAATACCCCAAGTCCGGAAGATGGTACGGAAACTACACTTAGCCTGGCAAAAGCTACTACTACTGATAATGCAAATAATAAGAATGTAAATGATATGTCTTCTGCAGCTTCATCACCCTCTAGTGCAACCTCTTCATCCTCTAGTAATGTTTCATCTATCGACCATAGCAATTCCTCTTCGGGTGCAGGCTCTTATAAACACGACCCTTCAGAGATTCCCAAGTACTTCCTCCTCTTTCTTTCGACTTTAATGTTTATCTTATAATTATGTAAATCTGCCTGTTCATTTTTCACTTCATTTCTAGAGCAACTTTTTTATTTTTATTTTTTATATCATGCTATTTTCTTTTTGCATATTCTCTTTTATTATGTTTATATTCTACCTATGCTTCATCAAATTCAATAAATCTACTTCAGCTTACTTAACTTACATAAATATGCTGATAATATTTTTTATCATCATTGGGTTGTTGCATATTGCTTTTACAATTCATTAAGTAACGAATACTACTAGATGCAAAAAAAGAAACTGAAGAAGAAGGAGATAAAATTGTATATTTGGGGTAATTGGTGTAATTTTGATTTAACAAATATGGACACATATTATTTGAAGTATAGCTTTCCTAACGTAAGCGCATTTAAATTCCGAAATTCAAAAACTGGTTCCTTCTAGAAAAGAGTATAATATATCATCACCTTGAGGCATTACTTTTGACTTAAGGAAACAACTTTTCATCAATGAAAATTAGAAATAAAGTAAATTTAGTAATGAAATTATGTATTGAATAATGCCTATGTATGTTAGAAATCAAACGACATTTTTCTTGCTGAGATTATCAAACCTGGAGTATGTGTATCCAATAAACGGTAAGTCACCCAAGCCATCATCCAGTAATCCTCCACCATTAGTGCCATTACCATTATTGTCAGGGCTGTTTAAAAATGGGGATTCAGGCATTTGTTCTAATTCATCGATAGGGAAAAATCTTGTATCTGTCATGCTTGTCAATCTAGGAACAAAAGGCGCCTGGATTTGTCGTATGCTATTCCAATCTACACCTCTAAAAAATGGATGATTTTTAATTTCCACAGCACCACACGGACCACCAATTCTATTTCTGGTATCGCAGAGGAACCTTTTGATAAGGTCTTCAGATTGCATACTGAGATGCACATCATCTGGGAATTCTAAAGAATGACGCCAATTTACAATTTTCATATATGTCTCTTGATTTGTATCTGAGCAAAAAGGTGGGTATCCAATTAAGCATTCGTACATGATAGCACCAAGCGACCACCAGTCACATTCATGACCATAACCTTCATTTGTGAATACTTCAGGGGCAATATAATTTGGGGTACCAACTGTGGAATACGCAAGCATTCTTCTTTTTGATTTTCTCCAAGTTTGAATTCTTTCATTGTTTGACATGGTAAGTTGGATAGAGTCCACTATAGTTGTATTTCTCTTATTTTTATTATTGAATGCGCTGCTGGTATTTATATTCATACCTTTCTCAAGAAGCTTTCTATAATAATTTGCGTCATGTGTCTTGTGGAAACCTGTGGCCAAACCAAAATCAGAGAGTTTTATATGGCCATCACTTCCAATCAAAATATTATCAGGCTTAATATCTCTGTGAATGTAGCCTAACTTATGAACTTCATCGATAGCCAAAACACATTCAGCCATGTAAAACTTAGTAATATCTTCGGTGAAAGTATTCAAACGGATCAATAATGTCATTAAATCACCGCCTGGTAAGAATTCCATAATTAAGTAAAGATATTTGGCATCTTGGAAAGAGTAATGTAATGCCACAACCCATGGTGTATCGCTCTGGGCCAAAATATCTCTTTCTGCTTTAATATGAGCTAATTCATTTCTTTTGAACATTTCAGATTTAAGTAGTGTCTTCATAGCAAATACTTTACCATTATCCTTCTTTTGAACTAATTTAACTTCACCAAAAGCACCCTTACCAATTATTTGAACAGTGTGAAAGTCGGCAGCTGTTAACTTTGTTCTCTTTAGTCTAAAAAATTGGGTTTGTCTGAGAATGAACTTTTGCTTATATCTATTCTTTAATTCATTTGAACCGGTTTGCGTTTCTAGTGTAGATTCAAGCTGCTCAATAGTTTTCCTTACTTCTCTTGCATCCTCAGCCTTTTTCTTGTAGTAGTTTTCAATCTTCAACGTAAGAGCAGATGTTCTATTTCTAATGTTGGTTGGGAATAAGTCTGGACGACGTTCGAATTTGACATAAAGACTAGAATAGTATTGACTCTTTGCAACTGGATCAGTAAATTGAGGCATCGACATTTTTATTTCGTTTTTTGCTGATTATATCTGTATATATATGTAGATTAGTTATTGATTATGATAATCAAAAAACTGAGCAGATATATATCTTACAAAGGTAGGACACAGTTCAAATAAAAATTGAAGTAAATATGATAATTGATCGATGCTTATTTAATGGATCTACACCTTTATCTTAAATATCACATATTTCTGTCCCAAAAAAAAATTCCAAAAGTATCAGCTGTGCATAGTAAAATTCTGATTGAAACACCGTGTATAAAAAAAAAAGATCAGATTAAAAGGAAAAATCCAAGAAACCTAAACTTGAGACAACTACCACGCATAGAAAGAAACAAAAAAAAACAAAAAAATTCGGCACGTGCCATTTAGAACACGGCTCATAACTCACCACAGAAACATAACCATTTTGTTAAGAACCAGCGCTTCTGTGCGCGTATTCTGAAAATTGATAATTGATTGAATATTACGAAAACAATATATTCTAAACAATGAAATATAATAATCATATATCAAGCAGAACGAGACTTGCTGAAAATACGTAATATCAATACAAAGTACATCACCAGCTACTTTGTTTACTGCCGCAAAAGTTATAGTTACTTATAGGGGATTCGAAAACTCAAAGTTAAAGCAAAGCAGACAATATTGATACACTAAATCACAGACATAGTTCAAATAGAGAACATACACAATAAGAATGAGTAACGTTCCTTCTACCAGCAGTGTTGTAAATGCTGCTGTCCTATCACAGAACAGCTCTCTTGTTCGTGGTTCAGGTGGTAAGCAGCTTCCTGGGTCTGCACCACCTGCATCGTCTAGTCACCCAAATATGGCTCAAAAGACGTTACCACCACAAGTGCCGCAGCCGCAGTCACAAACTCGCCAGGTGCAACAACCCAAATTGACCCCGCAGCAGATTCAACAGCTACAGCAGCAGCAGTATGAAAAAATGCAAATTCAAAAATATCCGGTGGAATGGCAACGCGAATTAGTCAGCTATATCGATAAATGTCGTAAAGCTACGTCCGATGCTGAGCGGAAACAACTATTTTCCACCTTGAATTTCAATACTAGTTCACGAGCTATTTTAGAAAAGTATTCTACATATCCTCCTTCAATGGAGCTTCATATTTTTACCAACCACTACCGTTTTGGAAGCCAAGAAGGCATGATTGATAAAGATGATCCTATGATTAGAGACTTCTTAATCCATGTTGCAAGAGAAGAGATTCCTCCATCCATGATTGAAATTTTATTCGATAGTAATATAAAGTTGTATGAAGGTTGTGTTATTTTGAAGATAACAGATCACAGAGCTAGCAGAAATCTGTCAATAGTCAATTCTAGTAATAGTGTCTCCAATCTTTCTAGATCTTATAGCGCTATTTTGAAACCTTCTCCATTGACTTTTTACCATGATTTGTTGTATTTATCTGATAAGCAGAATGGTATTCACATGTCTATGGACCGAATATTTTTGGAACTTGAAGCAAAGCTACTTCCGATTCTTAAACCAAAATTGGATCTCTCGGTACCCTTGAACCCATATAAAAATCTGCAGATTTATAAAGTGAATCGATCGCTGTTTCCTCAGATGGTAACAAATAAAGATGAAAATGCAGCAGAACAAACTAACATAGTACATGATCATAGAATTGAAGAACCAAATGCTGCTAGAAAGAAACTCCATGAACATTTTGGTAAACATAATAGTACCGAAATGGACGAGTTTATGTCCTCGTTAGCTAATTTCAAACATAATAATAATAGTAAATTTTCAAGATTGAGATTAGTTGAGAATTTTAGAAAAAATATGGCAGCTAGTTCATCTTCATCTTTGGCTTCTTCGTATCCTATTCTTGCATCCAAAAAAGCAACGAATTCTACTGGAGCCCAAAATATCAGACAACCGCAATCAGGGAACAGTTCTGTCTCTCTGCGAAAATCTTCATCCAATCATTCTAGTAAGAAGTCAAATTCAGTTGTATCTCCTACAGTCAACACAAAGTCTCTTCCACAAAGTAAATCAGGTAAATCAACAGCTCCTCCAACGCCTACTGTTGCATCTGCATCCACTTCTGGCGCATCTAAGAAGAAAAACGCAAACCGTCAAAACAGTGTTAGCAGTGCTAGTTCAGGAAGAAAGAATGTTGCAGGTAAAACACTACCAGGCCAATTCAATCCTAATAGTGTCTCTAATGGTGGTTCAGCAGCAGCATCTCCAAAGGTCAGTAAGCCACAAACAAAGAAGAGAACTTATAATACAAAAAAGAAAAGAGAAGCTGCCGAAAGATTAGCAAAAGAACAGGAGGCAGCTGCTGCTGCAGCAGCAGCTAATGGCAATGGATTGCAACTGGCTAAAACTGGTACTACTGCTAACAACAATGCGAAACCGAATGGAAAAATTATTTCAAAGTCTGCTAAAAATGATAAGCAACAAATCGCAGCAAAAATTCAGCAACAGCAGAAATTGATTCAGATGCAGAAACAGCAGGCAGCCATGCTCATGGCTCAAAAACAACAAAATAAATCGATTCTGAGTTCTCCCTCAGGAAATATTACTGGTAATAATTCTCAGATACAATTCGGAAATTCTGCATCGATGTCAAATGCTGCTGATGGAAGTAGTAATAATACCAATCCTAATAACACTACTTCTAATAATAATATAGTTAATATGACGGGCATTGATATGAGTAATTTTGAAACCGCATTCAATACAATGATGAATAATAATAGCAATAACAGTAATACTAGTAACAGCAACAACAGCAACAATGGCAACAACAGCAACAACAACAACAATAACAATAATAATAATAACAACAGCAGAAATAATAACGTGGCGGGGTTTGACATGAACTTTTTGAATAGTATGAACTTCGATTCTCTAGGTAATATAAACTAGCTAAATGATTGTTCATATTTGATATTCTATAAGAATACATCATATTTGATATTCTACTATGAGAATACACCTTATTTGCCAGCTGTTTAGTAAAAAATTTATACCGGGTTATCTGTTTTCTTTATTTTTTATTTAGAAGATATAATGGTTGGGTTCTTCATAGTCAAGAATTAAGTATGGGCAAATTCTATCATTTATAAGATCAAAATATTGGGAAGCCAATTATGAAAACTAGTGATCTAAGCATTAAAACTCTAAGCGTTCCGTTTGAGGAATATACCACATAATCAAGGATAATGGTCAGTAATAGGTGAAACTTACAAGGTTTTTATGTTGTTATATTATGGTTTAGCGCAGTCGAGCGTGATGTCTTAATATTGTATAATTATTTGATGACAAAGGGATAGGGATCTTATTAAATGTCGTGAGAAGATTTAATTCTGGATTGTCATTGTTTTTCTTTTTTTTTTTTTTTTTTTTTTTGAATTGCAGTAGCTGGATATTCCTAATGTTTATCTATTACACGATATACATTTAATGTTCAAACCTTTAAACTAAAGGTGTTATAAGTCAGATAGTAGAGCTTGGTATTAGGGATGTGAATATCAAGCGGAACATACAAAGGATAAGCTGCTCTGCTTCAACTGATGTTGGCCCTATATTATCCTAACCGCTAAGGAGATAAAATAACTTCCCACACAAATGTTATATGAAGTGCTTATGTGAGCCTTACGTACAAAAAAAAAAACAAGGAAGTAGCTTGTCTAATGGGTTGTTTTGTTAGGTACTTTGGTGTCTATCAATAGTTAAAAATATTATTACAACCTGATTTATCCACATATTTCAACTTGTTGAGTATTTGCGACATCTAAAAGATTTAAGCAGTGTTCACACTGCAATACCCGTTATAATCTAGTCGTTCATCAATTGAATGGCAGATACTATGAAATTAAGATGTATGATCAAAATATATTTACAACTTCACTGGTGTGTAAGATATTATAAAGCACCATTCTCAAAAGCCTGGCCTACTATATCTCGTTATCGTTCGATTTTAAATCAGGAGCATTAGCAACTATCTGTATTTGCACCCATATTTTCCTCAACTTTTGCAATTTCTGCTTATTGATCATTTGTTCCATACAAACAATTATCTTTGAATGTTACTAATTGTGGTTCCTAATATGTGAGTATTCGTATATTGATTTATCCACCGGAATGTTCTGTGTACTCATCTTAGAAATTCTAAGATCTGTTGGGTGTTTTTCATTTATATTATTTGGAAGTAGGAAGATTCCTTAGTACTCTCATTTGAAGTTCTAATTCCTCGACAGTGCTACTACAAGTTTTCAGTTTATTTTAAAGTTTTTGGTTTTTTAAGTTTAAAACTTGCATTTTCACCTTTGTGTATGTTTCTTGATAGATATATTTCAGAATGTATACTGATTTTTCTATGAAATTATGCACCAGCCACAGTTCAATTGACTCAAATCTTCAGAATAACCGTGAATGGGTATATATTAGTATTTAATTACTATGTGCACATAAATATTCCAAATTTTAGATTAACAATTTAATGGAATTTAATAGTGCAAAGTTCACAATTTTTCATGATCAGGAAATGCAGTTCCCACATATTTACTTGAATAGAAATAAAAGCTTTTAACTATGACATACAACTTGCACGTTTTGATAACCTAACTACTAAATGTTAGATAATTATTATATATTCGATAAATATTGAGAGCATACAGATGCTACGTCTGTAATTTTTCTGAATTTTGATTCGTAATCCCATTTTTGGGAACCTCCAGCTTTTGAGCGCCCATATTATTCATTGCACCACAAGAGATACATTTGAATTTTACCTGACTGGGTAACATTCTAGGAGGAGCTAAACCATTATTAGTGAAACAGCTTACACATATTAAAGCATATCTCTGATTTGCGCTTGTCTCATCTCTGCCCAACAAGATGTTAAGAATTTTAGAGGGATTGAAAAAACCATTGTCATTATCGTCATCGAAGTCTTCTTCCTTGTATAGACCTTGCAGTATGAGCTTTCTTTTACGTTTCAACTTCTCATCCTGATCAAATTTCTCCTCCAAGCGTTCCATTTCAACTTCATCATCATAACTATCAGATTTATTGACATCTTTAGTGTCTATGCTGTAAATCTGATTTTCATACATATTCAAAATCTGCTGAATCTTTTCATAATTCATCCGAAGCTTTAAGTCCTCAATTTTAGTATTGAACTGTAACTTGTCAGATCTTATTTTCTTTAAACACTTTTTGATCTTGAAATTGTAATAAATATTTGCAATTACAGTATAAAGGGACAAAATAACCAAGCAAGAGGCTGTTATCATCATACTATTTCTCAAATTGTATCTATGCACGATCACCATCTGGTTCCTTACAAAGTAATGGTAATAAATATTCACCAAAATTAGCAGCAACGATAATAGATATCGGTAACGCCTCTTATACTTGTTGAAACCTTTCTTAAATAGTATCACTTCCCTTTCATTCTTGGATATGGCTCTATTTAGTTTATCAAATGCTTTCTCGGAATTCGTGATATTCCAATCATCCGTCAGGGATTTCTGCCAAAATTTAAACATTTAGTTTCAGATAATATATATATCAACTTGATATTAATCTATTATATCGACTTTCAGTTTTATTCACTTTCTGATTATCTGTCAGCAATGAGTGAAATCTATCAAAGTCAGATGTTTTGCTTCAACTTTGCTCACTAAAAAAAAATCGCAGACAAAATGGTTCGTTGGCGTCCGGGGGGGGGCTTTCAACTTTTTTCCAGCGTTTTATTTTATAATTGCTTCAATACGTGTTTTCTAAGCTTTAAGTCACTTCGATGTTGACCAGCTCAAAGTAAACAACCACGAATTTATCACACAAATATTATCTATTTATTGAAGAAAATCCGCAAAAATAAGGAATAATTCTACTGGAAGGTCTATTAAGAACAAAAAAATTTGTGACATCATACATAGTCTATTTTTTGTATTGCCAGTAGTTCGTATCAAGAAACAAAAAAAGAAAAAACGAACAGAAAATGTCGTTCTTCCAAGCTATAAAGTCAAAAGTGTCTGAGTTGGGTATATTTGACCAAAACAGCAATGAGAGAAAGCCTACAAGAGATGAATTATTTAGAAATGAGTTCAGGTTACCGATCTCGCAGGATATTCAAATTGAGTCAGGTGCCGAAGTCACTTTAGTTCATCCGGAACACCCAGGCAATTCTAAGGGTACTGACCGCAGTCACAATAGCAACCAATACATTTATGCTAGTAGATCTGCGGTGACCAGTCCTCAGGTTCAACCGCATGATAACAGTGATGAATACGAGTTTTATTACTCTGGTAGATTATTTTTAACTAATCTGTATGTGGTCTTCAAAGATAATTTCAATGAAAGAGACTTTAATTTTGTTATTCATATTTCTACTATTCGAAGAGTTGAGAGATTGCCTAGTGCTAATTATGTTTTTGGGTTAATTTTGACTACTTCAGCTGGTTTGAAACTCAAAATTCAATTCATTGGTATACGATCAAATTCAGAAAATTTTTCATTGTTATTGAAGAAATCATTGGATCTTAATATGTCCAAAGTGAAGCAATTAAAGCCATTTCTAAAAACTCTTCATTCTGAATACTTGATCGCAAAAAACACCCAGGGAGCAAATAATATTGATTTGCAAGTTCCTAAAGGTGGCCTCGGCTTAATATTCAAATATCCTGGCAATGCTAAAAAGTTAAGAGATAAGTCCAAAATGAGATTATGGTATGATTTTATGAAGACAAATGGTAGAAATTTGAACATCATTAAGCAAGAAATGTTTTATAAATTAACAAGAGTAGGCTTACCCAACAGATTAAGAGGTGAACTCTGGGAATTGAATTCAGGCTCATTATATTTAAGATACGAGAATATTGGAATTTATGAAAACATTTTGAAAGCTAATGAAGGTAAGACCTCTATTGCAATTGAAGAAATTGAAAAAGATTTGAATCGTTCGTTGCCTGAATATGCGGCTTATCAAGATGAAGAAGGGATTTCTCGATTAAGAAGAGTTTTGACGGCGTATTCCTGGAGAAACCCAGAAGTTGGATACTGTCAGGCTATGAATATTGTTGTTGCACAGTTGTTAATTTACATGAGTGAAGAACAAGCATTTTGGTGTCTTTGTCAACTTTGTGATCACTTTGTTCCAGGTTACTATTCTAAGACAATGTATGGTACATTATTGGATCAAAAAGTTTTTGAAGCATTGGTGGAAAAAACGATGCCTATTCTTTGGGAGCATATAACACAACAAGATATTCAATTATCTATTGTGTCATTACCTTGGTTTTTGTCTTTGTTTATTAATTCAATGCCATTAGTTTACTCTGCTAGAATTGTGGATATTTTATTCATGCAAGGCTCAAGAACGCTATTCCAGGTGGCATTAGCTATTTTAAAAGTTAATGGTGATAAATTATTGAGTACGGATGATGATGGAACTTTTATTCAAATTATTAAAGATTATTTTAATACTTTAGATGAGTCTGCACACCCAAATTCCAGAAACGAACATTTTAGAACAATTACTAATTTCCAGGAATTATTGGTTGTAGCGTTTAAAGAATTCCAAGAAATTACAAACGATACTGTAACAAACTATAGAAGAAAACATAAAAATGCTGTTTATCAAAATATTCAAACATTTATCAAAAGAACAGAGATCAGAAACTTACCTAAATTTAACAATTTAAATAACGATTGTATTTCCAATATCTATGATAGATATTATCAGATCTTGGATACTAATAATATTGAAACAGGTAATAACGTTTCTACTGGGTCTAATGGCAGTAACAGTGGTAGCTCTACTTTGATGAATTATTTCCAATTTGAAAGATTTTTAAGTGAGATCACCAATTTTGTGCTAATTCCAAATTTAATAGATGAGAAAAACCAAAGAGAATTCTTAAACAGATTATTCAAGTCTTGGGATTCTGATAGAAAAGGAGGATTAACATTGGAAGATCTATGCAAGGGGTTGAACAAATGGATAAATGGAGATTTAATGTTACTGATGAAAAATTTTTTCGATCTTTATGATATTGATAAAGTTGGATACATCAGTAAAGAAGGAATTCTTTCCATGTCTGAAGGTATCATCTTTTTAACGAGACCTTTAAGAGAAGGTTGGGTATTTGATTCTGTATCTAGTAAAGAAATCGAAAAAATTCAAACAAAAAGAAAAGAAGAATATGAGAGACAATTGAAGGAAGAAAATGAAAGAAGACTTCGATCAGGTGACGATGGTACCGAATCTACAATTTCTCCACCAAACCTAGCAATTGATATTGATTTTTTCAAGCACAAGCAAGCAGAGAGATATCTTTCGGCTGCTAGTCAATTTTTGCAGAATTGTTTCAACTATGCCAGACCTGAAAGTGAAGTCAAGAGTGAAAAGGAAAATCCATTGATTGATATTGCAAGTAGTGATGAGAATGAGGCAGAAAAGGAAGAAGCACACAAGAATGCAGTTATTCTAGATACTAATGTGGGCAGGCTCATTGACGATTTGGCTAATGAAGAGTACGTTGATGAGAAAGACCGCAAGAAGAGTGATATATTGAAAGCCAATAAGGCTTTGGATCCAACACATCCTTTAGCTTTGGACTTGCCTACATTTAGAATGGTTATTCTTGCAGATGAAACTTACGAACTATACTTTGCTCAAATCATGTCTAGACTGTTTGATGTACTGAAACCATTGAAAAATGATAAAAATGTATTTAATTTAAGAAACATTTTTGACAGCTTGGTGGCTGATGGAAGAAAGGTTGCCACTGAGGTTAAGAAGAGAATGGATACTAATGCTAGTGGTGCATCTGTCAAAAGCTCCGATAGTAGCTCGTCGTCTGCTATGAGTCCAGGCACCAATGCTGTTGATGATGAGGACGAAGACGATTTTTCTACTAATGAAAAGCCGGTAGATACCAACTTTTTGAACGATGGTATGTAGTTACAGAATACTCTAAATATGCCACTTTTTTTTAAACAAAATAAAATAATTATAAACGAAAAACGAATCTATTTAAGGAAAGCTTGTATATAAATATCTGTCTATATAGATATGCAGATAATATATGTCAAACAATGTTGAAGATATATTTAGAGGCATTTAATCTGCTGCTGTTGATATATTAGAGCCTGAGGCCTGTATTATGTATTGATCAATTAAGAAATCAAACTTCTCCGCGAATGATTCATAATCACAAGTTAGCAATATCTTTATGAATGACTGAAGGGAAACATTTCCAGTATTCTCATCTACTACATTGGATGACGGTAGAATGTAATCATTTTGATTATTATTCACATTTTGTGTGTTTTCTTGCAGAACAATTACATTAGTCACGTTTGTGAGATTCATGATAAGTTCAAATTTCAAAGTGGCTTTTGATGGCAAGTCTAGGTTGGTGGGTTGAATCGTGAAATACACGTTTGTAATTGAATAATTATAAGATATAGTAAGCGAAATTCCGGGATTAGTAGAAGATCCCTGCAGGTACTTTTGAGATATTCTGGAAAAGAGTTGTTTCTTTTTATTTATGTGCCGAAGCTGTGCTGATACTGCTTTGGAGAATTGGAACACCTGAGGTACATCATGATTGTTCAAAAACTCCGCCTGCAAAGTGTTTATCGGAATGAAATTTGGTATGGTGTGCTTGAAAACGACGAGGGTTGATTTGTCGGTGGAAGGGTCTTTGGGGTTCTGCAAATTGACAGACTTGAGAATCACGTAGTGCGGGGATTTGTTGAACGTACGAGTCACTGGATCGTATAGATCAAATCGTATTCCTAAAAGATGATGTGCTTCTTGTAGCAGGATAGAATGTGTCGCTCCCAATATATTAGGAGATGCTGTTTGATCGGCAGACGATGGATTCCTGATAGGGAAAAACGTTACCCCAAACATGCGATACAACTTTTGCTGGATTAGGGAGTCGATCCAATTCTGAGTTTTGTACGTAGAGATTATCTGGCCTTTGATTTGCTGCTGAATTCCGCCGCTGGCTCTCAAGCGTCTTCTTTTGTGTCTGGGGACATCCTTTGAATACAACCTCATGACGCTGAGTATCTGTGGGTTTATGACGACGGATCCGAGGCTCTCGAGCGCTGCGTTTTCTTTGTCCCCCTGGTTGCCGTGTTCTTTACCTGCTTGCTTGCTGTGCTCTGATCCTCCCTGGCTGCTGTGCTCAACAGTGTCGCCGAACTCGTCAATCTGGCTGATCTCGCTGGGGAAGAACCTCGAGTCGGCGCTGTTTTGCTGAGCTACGTATTTCTGCAACACCGATATCTCTTGCTGGGTGAACGCCTGCGCCGGGTCTTCGGACTCGGCTAATGCGTTTAGCAGCATGTTTGACTGGTACAACTTGCTTAGAAAGGGAAGCGTGTGGCACTCGGGGAACTCGAGCATCTTCTGCTCCAACAAGGAGCGTGTCTCGCTCTCCAAGGTCTTGATCTCACGCTCGAGGTCTGCGACGGTCTGTGTGTCATCTGGCGGCGGCATCTTTTGCGGGTAGTGAGTACTGTGTGCCGTTCTGTGTGCCGTTCTGTGTGCTGGTGTTTCTGTGCTGTTTCTGTGCTGTTTCTGTGCTGTTTCTGTGCTGTTTCTGTGCTGTTTCTGTGCTGGTGGTGTGTAGGCGGCTGCTCTCTGGCAATGTTATGCTTCAGAAGGTGACAGAAGGTGGCAGAAGGCCGGCGCCCACAAGTCAGCACAACAGGCCCTGATATACTCAGCGATTGCGGCAAGATGTTAGATAAAAGAAAAAGAAAACAGAGCAGGACCGCGTCCGGCGGTGCTCATGTTTCGGTGTGCAGGTGTGTGCGATGTTCCAACGTAAAGCTTTTCGGCTGTTGCGGTGTGCGGTGCTGTCGTGGTTAGTGGTGTTGTGGTGTTTTTCTGTGCGGTTTCACAGATGTCCGCAGTCGTAGGTGTCGTGGTAGCAAAGCGCGTGCAGGGATGTGCTGCCGTGCGGCTTCATGCATGTGCGGATGCGCTGTCTTCAGCGCTGTGTCTTCTCTTCTGTCTTCTCTTCTGTCTTCCGCATGCGGCATAATAGTAACCTGTCGTTTTCGTCCTGCTTAACTCGCGCCCCAAATGAGTGAAAAAAAATAAAAAATAAAAAAATATAAGAAACTATAAAAAAAACTATAAAAAACTCTATGAAAAAAAAAAATAAAACAAGTAAAATAAAAAAAAGAGCACAAGAAGCCTACATAATCTTGGCCATCGAAATGCGCTTTATTTTTGGTAGCTCTGTAGGCTGCTGCAAGGAATGACGGGTCTGTGACTAGCGCGAGCCGCGATCTTCCACGAAAGGAGGATATATATCCCTCTATAGATCTCATATAATACATATATATATATGTATTCTGTGTATGTGTTTCGTTGTATATAGTCTTACTCCTTGTATGCTTGTGTTCTTGCGTTCTTGTGTTCTGTATTCTGTATTCATGTATTCTGTATTCCATGTCCCCCGTATCCCACTATACCCGTAGGCCCGTCTCTCTGTTTGTCGTGTGCCGCTGTGTCGGCACACCACGTATGTTCTGTGGTGGATGGGCCTACAGCCGTAATGGCATCTCGCGATGCTCTGCCATCCACCCAAAAACAACTGGTGCTGCCAGTGTGTTTCAACTATCGTGTTTCTGGTTATGCGGCCAGGTGAAAATTTTCGGGTTGAGTTGGCCACGAAAAAAAATATGTATGGTGGAATCTGCGCAGCAGCCTGGGAACAAGGAATCTTGCTGTGTTTATAAATACCGGCAGTATTCCATATGCTGTTCCATCACTGGGGTCCTCTGGCAAAGCATCTGGAAATACAGTCTTTCTGCTCCTTTCCCGAACCGCACACAGGCTCTTTCGAAAGCGTCATTGGTCCTTCTGCTCTCAGAGATATACACAGCTGCCTGCCTCCCCTCCAGCATCCCCCTCCCCGTCTCCGCCTCCGCCTCCGTCTCCGCCTCCGTCTGACTCTGACTCTGACCTTCTCCTCCCCCAGATCCGCTGCCACCACCGATCTGCCGCCACCACCGTGCCACTGAAGCTGCAAACCCGCCCGCGCCAACCCTGTTTCACGCGGCCAACACGAACCGTCGACCCACAAGCCCACCGAGTCCCGCAAGTCCCGTCTGGCTGTCTCTCGCGAACCACACACAATGTCCAGTCTGAACACCAAGAAGAAGAAGTCCTGGAAGAAAAGCTTGTTCAGCATCTCGGCCTCCTCCACCAGGAGCGCCTCTCTGGGACTCACTGGGTCGCCCAGCAACAACAGTTACTTGGACAACAGCGGCGCCGACCTCAGCGTGGACAGCGTGTCCTCCGGTAGAAGATCCACCTCCCAGAGCGGCAACTACACCACCGCGCCAGCACCTTCTCCAGCCTCCGGCTCCGCAGACTCCTCCGCCGCTGGTGACGGTTCCAGAAAGCCCTCGGCCAGTCGTGTTCCCACGAGGAAATCATCCAGAAACTTGTTGACCCCAGAAGACATGGCAATGATCACTCCTAGAAACACCACCAGACGCCTGTACAACGCCAATCCGACGAAAAGAAAGTCTTTGTTTGGCTTGTCCTCCATGTTTGACCCTTTTTCAAGTTCCTCGGCTACTGCTACTGCCTCTCCGCAGGCCAGTTCTATTCCTAATCCCGTGTCGTATAGAAGATCAACTGATGCCGCTCCCTTCATCAATGCAACCACAAGACTAAATACACAAAAGGCTGCAAGCGAGCCTAAAGCTGAAAATCAAAAGAAAAAATTGACTCTAAATTTGGACTCTCCAACTAGCCAAAGGTCCAATTCAGTTAAATTGAAAAAGACGTCGTCCACACCTAATCTGAACTCCCCTGTTAGTGAAAAATCCAGCACTGCTAAATTTAGAAATACAAGGTCAAAATCTAATTTATCTTCTCCAATTAGTCCAAGATTCAAATCATTTTTGCAGTCTGGCAACGACAAATCAGATGATCTTAATAGCTCTGCGAGCGACCATCCAATATTAGAGTCCCACCAAAGATTGTTGCAAAATTTTCTCAATGATTGCCCTGTCGTCTTGGACAATGATATTGATAACAATAGTCAGATATTGACACCGCAAAAGAGTAATAACGGTGAACATGAGGATGAGGAAGATGATGAATTTCACGACTTGGAAGATTACAATTATAGTTCTCTTATTGATACTGATGCACAGACTGAAAATGATACAACCACAATGGAAACTTCAAATGTAGAAGCAACTGTTTCCAACGGTAATACCAAGTCCTCACAAGAAGCTAATAAGCAGAAAATAGCAAACACTAAAAATAGTAATTTGATCATAGACCATTTTAAAAACTCAAACAGAAAAGATGAACCCTCATCAAGGAGAAGTAAAGGAAAATCAAAAGCGAAGTCTGTACCAATACTTGACACATCTGCCGATAATGTTTCCGATCGCACATCTTCTGCTGTTCCATTATCTGCAGCTTCCTTGAAATCCCCAAGTTATAGAGATAGACATCGTGAGATCTTTAATAAAAACTTTGACCAGCAGTCGCTGCAAGATCCGATAGCGTCACATCCGACTATATCATCTCCTGTGAACTCCACAGTTACTTCTTCATCAACGGAGTATTTCACATCACGAATGCGTTCTCCCGTCTCACCTACTAACTTTCCATCTTCATTGAACAATTCTCGTAATAATACTCGTATTGACTGTATCAGCCATAATAACATTCCAAGAAGTTCATCTACTAAAAATATCAACTCAAGTCTTGACTTCAGTGATGATGACGATGATGTTCCCGTTGTTACTAATCAAGAAGAATACGAAGGCAAAAAATTTCAGAACAATCAATATTCTAGAACTAATAGCAATACCACTGACACTGCCGACGCTGCAGAAAGTGATGTGGACCTTATTGGTGCTACTTCAAGTTTGTTGGACGATATGACTCGCAATGCAATATCATCACCTTCCAATGCCGATACTTCAAATGTATCCAATACCAATGGCAATGATTTATTAGGCTCAGTAGTACTGGCCTCTTCAATAAACAACCACAATAGTGCAGTCACATCATCCCGTACTGCTAGTTCTGGTTCTCATCATAGCCACAACGT
Source organism: Saccharomycopsis schoenii (assembly GCA_010994365.1). Taxonomy (NCBI): domain Eukaryota; kingdom Fungi; phylum Ascomycota; class Saccharomycetes; order Ascoideales; family Saccharomycopsidaceae; genus Saccharomycopsis; species Saccharomycopsis schoenii. Next base: position 26,843 of record JNFU01000016.1, on the reverse strand, counting down.
CAATTTGCAACAAAATTATTCGTCGGTTCCTTCGTCTAATAGTAGTCGTGAACAAAACAATAGTCACCATCCTATAATTGAAGATCATCATTCCAGAATCAATCTTCTTAATCCATTCCGTAGACATCGTTTCAATATTAGAAGCACAAGATCAGCCCAAAACCATCAACAATTCCAGTATCACTTGGATAATCTTGACTATGAAAACGAAAATAACCATCATGCTAATTTACAGGGACTTAGTAATAATAATTCTATTACAGTTCCTACAGTTTTGCAATATCAATCTGAAATGCTTTCAAGGCTACTTATAACTGCATCACAATCCACTCTTCGTAACTTGATTGGTACATCCTATAGACCAGCCGAAGGAGTTAGAATCGATAATCGTAACAGAAATAGAGATCTTAATACTCTTTTCTCTAATAACGGCTCATTTGAAGATGGTCTGGATCTGACCTTTGCTGAATTCTGTCATGCCTTGAGACATGGCAATTTGATAGCAAATGAATTATCCAATAGTGCTAGAAATGAATCTCTTGCTCATAGCAACAATGAAAGCAACTCTATGTCTTTCTTTAGAGCTTTTAGATTTCCTCCAAGAATTATGAATGAGGATGCAGATGGAAATCCTATTCCTGTTAGATCAAATTCCAATAGCAATAGCCAGAATTCTAATGGTGATGGTACCAATGCTAATGGTGACGACAATGATGACCAAGAAGAAATGGTTCCCGTTTTGATCTTAGGCGTTCGTTCAGTTATGCCAGGCGAGGTGAGCCACACACGTCATACTACCGCCAATTCAGCTGCAAGCGCTACAAATAACTCCACTGCAAGTGCATCACATGCAGGAAATTCTGTGGGATCTTCTGGTAATACAACTTCAGTATCAGGTAATAATAGCGCATCATCAAGGAATCAGAATGAATCTTCAGACACAGACGAAAATCAAGGAAGATTTGGTCGTCTGTTTTTCCGTAATAGAACACATAGATCTCGTTTTAGATTGGAAAACAGCCGTAATAATAACCGCTTAGAAGAAATTGCACAGCAGTATTCTAGATCACGTAATTTGCAAAGCACATTTGGTGGTACTTTAGATGGTAACATTTTTACAACTTCTGAACCTTCTAATCATCGATCTTCTTCATTACCTTCTGTGGCTTCATTATCTCTGAATCATACAGATCATTCCACACATACAAATGGATCTTCTTCCAATGCTAGCACAACTAGAAATGAACGCTCGTGGGTAATCTTTATGATGGGCCATAACTTCCCGTTGGATCATCCAGTTCTTACTGCGCCTACATTACTATCCGAGAATCCAAGCTATGAAGATCTTTTGGCCTTACAAGCAATGTTAGGTGAAGTGAAGGCACCAGTTGCTACTACTGAAGAACTTGAAGCTGGTGGAGGTTTGGTCCATTTCATTGTTGCAGGGGAAACCTTCCCTATTGATGAAGAAGACCAGATTTACCCTGATGTTGAAAATGTCGATGCTACAGATCGTTGTTTAGTGTGCCTTACAGAGTTTGAGACTGGCGAGGTAGGAAGAAAATTAAAAGCTTGTGGTCATGTGTACCACAAGGAATGTATTGACCAGTGGTTAACTACAGGTAGAAATTCATGTCCACTATGTAGAAAGAAGGGTGTTCCTACTATTAAAAAGAAACTGTCGTCTCCTACAACTAATGACCCTACTAATACATTGCCATCAGGAGAAAACATTTCTAGTGGTACCGCAAATCTTCCTGCAAGTACTATTAATGAAAGACATGGAAGCATAGGTACCATTGATATTATTGGAAATGGAAATACACCGCTTGATTTTTCTCACGATATACAGAATCACTTTAACATGTGAAGTATTTTATTGCTGTTTTTATTTAATTTTAGTTTACTTGAAGTTACAAGACTTAACAGACTAATGGATTGATTTAATTTGTTTATTCTTTTTTTGATATTTTGATTTTTGTATTAGTTTCTTTGTTACCAATTATACTGTCAAAAATTCGTGTTGGCACATATATCTGATTTCTATACTATAAATGTATTAAACGCCTTTCTCACATTCATTCTAATCAAATTTCGCATAGATTTTTACTTATTGTACCACTTTTCCTCCAAGGACTTCTTTTCCTGTCTTTTTGATAGTAGCTAAAGCATCGTCGTAAGATAAACCTGATTTTGTGAAAACATCAACTTTTTGAGTTTCAAGGTTTGCATCCACCTTGTCAACAGCATCTAATTTATTCAAAGCTCTTGTAACAGCACCTGAGCAACCGCTACAGGCCATTTTAACATCAAATTGGTAATGATTGCTCATTTTCAGAAGTGTAATTGGTAAATAAAGATAATAAAATATTAATTTTATAATTTGAGATAATAAACATACATATCTTTCTGGATTTAGTTTGTTCATAAATTGCACCTGACAGAAACACGGATCCTTTTATATATATATATATATATATTTTTTTTTTTTACCTTCAGGCTACCTTCATATTTTTCTTCGAGTAAAAGATTAATAATACCACTAGCTTTGAGTTTTTCATATGCATGCTTGAAATGTTTCAAATATTTTGACTAAATGGTTAACTATGATGATTAATATATGCCAAGTCAACTACCCTAGATTCTCGGGGCATACTAAATAAACAACAAAAATATATGCTTTAGAAAACCCAAATAGTTTCATTTAATATTTACCCTCCAGCAAAATCTGACGTGTGCAATTGCTTTCAAAAGCGTTTGTGTCTAATTAAAGAGGCATCCTATTGATGCTCTTCAGTTCTATTATATATTAAAGAAACAGATATTAGCAGAAAATATATATAATATATTTGAGCTTATGTTGAAAATTTAAATTTTGGAATAAGCTCCTCGTTTTCATCTTCATCTTCACTAGCTGCTGAAACAGCATTATTCCGTATATTTGGAAACTCGAATCTTCTGTGCTTCTGCTGTACACTAGCACAAGAATCTGGACCCGGCAATACTGCTTTTCTTTTATTATTAGAAGTCACTGTTTCTGTAGTTCTTGTAGTGGTTGTGTCTCTAGATGTTATTCTACTTTGTTCCTCTTCATAATCACTGTCAACAACAAATAAATTGTCATTGGCACTTTTGGAGCCAATATCACTGCTAAACTGAAATTTCTGCAAACTGTCCCGACTGTTATCGCCATATTCATTTCTATCTTCCTGTTCAACAGCATTTTCAATTGATGCTTGGTCATTTGAAGAACTCTCCGGTGGTTTCTCATGATCATTATCCATTCTCATTTTGGATCCTATAAAAATTTCATCTTCTCCATTCTGATCATTGTGTATATGGTCGTCAGCTGGGTCATACACTTTATATGAAATATATCTCTTGAAGGTAGAATGATCACGTCCTGAGCTATCATCGCATACATTTTTTTCCTTCAGTGACCTCTTTGGTAATATTTTTACAAACGTCTTAAAGTTCTTAGATGGCCTATTTAAACCTAATGAAAAAGCCATATTATTATCTGAGACTGGGTTATTCTTTTCTCTTAATGGCTGAAGAGGTTCAATCTTTAACCTACCTTTGATTCTTTCAAGCTCCTCGCTTGTTAAAAATGGATCAGTTTCCCCCTCACCCAAATCTTTCTTAATTCTGTTCTCCTCTAATGTCTTAGCCTTCTGAATAGCTGTAACAATATTTATTTTTCCTTTTAATGACAGATTACTGTACTGGGAATCAGGATTTTCAAAAGCAGATGAAGTTTGCTTAAAATTTGACTCGTTTTTATCTCCAGTAGCCTTCTCCAAACTTGCCGTTTGCTCATTTTCACTGATGTTTTTTTCCTCTATCGATGAGATATCTGACTTATTGATTTCTTTTACGGTAGTGACGTTTGAATCCATATCAATGGCATGTTCTTTAACATGATTTGCACTCAGTATCTCAAGTTTTGAGCTGGATGCAGGTATTGGCTCCTCCTCTGGAATAGCAATGCTTTTCAAAGAATTGACACTTTTGGTGGGATCTGCTGGAATTGAGCCATCTATTCCAAATAAAGAGTCGACAGTAGATTTTCTCTGTCTTCTGCGTCTAATTGATGATTGAGAAGTGCCTGTTGCAGATATGATGCTAGATTCAACAAGGCCGGATTTAAACAAGCTTTCATTATCATTCAACTTTTTAGGAGTTTCAATCATCCCAGTCTCAAAGTGAACTAATTTCCTAGATTCATCGGCAAATTTATTAGAATCTTCGATTAATTTTGATTGCACTATGGGTAGCTCTGTTTGGATCTTATTGGGTTCCGAATTTTCAACATCATGCGAGAAAAGTTTGGCCACATTAGTTGTTCTTGACCTTCTCTGTCTCCCTGATATTGATTTCTCAGTATAGCTACCAAGATCCTGATTACTGCCATTGCCAATATCATTCTTTTGTTCATTATCATTAGCAAACGAATTCGACTTGAATGGTGAAAAATAGTCGTGTTTATCTATAGTTGACAATAATTTTTTATTTATTTTAAAATTATTCATCATAGCTGGATTGATATCTTTGATCACATCAAAAAAGTTTTTATTTGTAAATAATTGAAAATTCAACAAATCAGAAGTTTTCTTTAGAATTTCGTAGTTTAGAGCCTCATATTTCTTACTAGTATCAATGGTAATATTTTTAAAAATTAATAAGTCCAAATTACTATATTTTGCATTTGATGTCAATTCTTTCAAATAGTATATGAATTCTTTGATAAATTTCTTAAATCTTACCTTTAATTGATCTTTATAATTTTCGTTAGTTAATTTGAATTGCTTACTTAAATCAAAAAGCTGAAGTTGTCCACTTCCCTTTTCAATAACGTCTTGCAAATTATCAAACTGGACTCTGCTAGTCACTATAAATACTGAGTTACTGAAAATAGTTTTTCTCGTTGGATTTGGTAAAAAACTTTTATCTGGAAGATAGTCTGTATATCTTGGAAAAAATCTTAAATAATCATATTCCATCATGCTTAAATGATCGGGTAGCTTTCTATTCTGAACATGTAAATCATCAGTGGTAAGAAAATCGTCAAAAATGTTTACTTTCTTATAAAAAGAGTTAACCAATTCATCAATGAAGTTAATATTAACGATTTTCAAATTTCTAATCAATGCTAATGCAACCTTGGTAGATAATTTATCAGTTTTCAAAAAGTGAGTAGTCGAGTCATTCATCATTGTATCAAAGTTAATAATCTTAAAGTAATCTCTACTGAACTTTTGAGTCAAATAATCATTTATGGTTACATTATTAATTAAGTCATCCTTGGAAAAAGCAAAGTTCATATCAACCCATTTGAATCTTAATTTAACAAATCCTTTCTTTGAAGAGCCAATGTTAATCTTAAGTTCCTTAACCTCTTCATATTTCTTAATTGTCGGATTATCGGGTAACGTGGGTTTAAACTTTTCTGTATCATTTATTATCATCTTTGCACGTCCCATCACTGTTATTGTTATAGGGGTTGCATTTTGATTAAAAGATGGCTGTGTGGTAAATGAAAACTGTCTTTCTGACACCAAATGAGGATTTAGGGGATTCCTCACACATATCTCAACTAAAATAAAGTAATTAATATTTTGACTATATTCTTATTGAATCTAATTAAAAAAACATACCTGCTTCGCTTCTTCCCACCACATAAGTCTTGTTTGGGAGAACCAACTTCTCAAAATGGGAATAACTTTCTCCAGGCTCATGAAAAAACTTGGGCACCTCTAGAACCCACATTATTAGTTAGTATTTTACTATTGATATTCTATTATTAGACTATTCCAGTCTCAATTGCGTATATCAATGTTGATTTTGATAGATATGATTACTGAGTCTAGCTACCATTTGGTTTTCTTCAATATCCCTTTGTAAATATTTTTAATTGTAATAGCATGTGCTTATCACGTGAATGAATTATTGTAATTCTCACGTGATTCTCTTTTTTCTCTCTACCGCAAAGAAAGGACATAATTAGAATAGTAGTCAAAAAAAAAAGTTTGCAAAGCATAACGGCCAAAACCTGGAGTCATTTCGATAAAAATCACTCTTCTTTCTTACTTTTGTCATGTTACAGACTTTCAGATATCAATCTTTCTGTAGCAAAGCAAATAATAAATAGTAATGTCTTTATTCAATACAGCTTCCTGTGGACCATCCACAGCTGTACAAAAGCTAAATAACTTTTCAAATGACCAAAAGAATGTTTCTGCCAACACTAATCAATCTACATACTTTCAACAACAACAGAATTCAAATACACTAAAATCACATCAAAATAATGGTTTTATGCAGAATCATTTGAATACCATAAATAACCGTCTTGAAAATGATTTTGGATCATTTGTTAACTCTCCAGGAACCCATAGTATGGCTTCAACGCCTTCGACTTCACTTACCTCTCGTCCTGGAGATTTTGGCACTTTTGCCTCGGTGAAAAATGCTGGTACGAGCGTGCACCTGCCTGATTGGATTTCTGAATTCTCCCGGGTTAAGCTTAACGATTCAATGCAACAAAGCCGCCAGCAACAAAACCAGCACCAGCAGCTTCCAAGTCAGCAAAGATTCAACTACCAGAAACATGTCGCCAATGTTGCTGCAACTACGTCAGCATACGCTAGTCTAAGTGGTGCAAATCATATGCTAAATAATGGAATGTCTTTGCAAAACCAGATCCCGGTGTTCCAGAACATGGCAGAACATCAACAGTTACACCGTGGTGAACACCTTAAACAACAGCAGATATACGTTCAAGAAAACAATTTAACAGAAGATGAATTATTCAATCAGGCATTTGAAATGATCGAGCAGGAACTTGATCAAGAAATAATAGAAGAGCAAAATACCCAAAATTTAGCCGATCCTGATGACCTTTCGAGCATAGCAGCTAGTATTTCCATGACATTAAAGAATATATCAGATACTTCAGAAAATGCATCAATGCAAGACAAGATTATAAACTCTTCGTTCTTAAAATTGATGCATGATATTTCGGCCAAACAAGTTGCATTAGGTGAAAATGGTTTCGTACTGACAGAAACTGGTGATTATGTGGGTAGTAACTCCCATGAATTAAATGAGCAGAAAAATATTGAGGAAAATGTGGAACAAACAGAAGAACAATTGGATCATACGCATACCTTGCCAGATCCGTTAGATTTCTTGAAATCTTCTGATGATTATAAATCCTCAGATCAGCTTCGTAACTTGATAAATTCAAGATCTAATGGTGATGACATTCTCCCCAAGAATTACGATGACATATATGACGAATATAAGGTTGGCGAATAATGATTTAAACATATACAAATCAGAAATAGTAAACAAATATAGTCTGTAAAACTTCTCAAAACTCTAATATATATTTTCATATTTCTCAAAGTTTATATAATTTCAGTAAAAATATACTATTACAATAATAAGCATTTTCTAAATAATGTATAAAAAAAAAAAAAAAAAGAAAAAAAAAAAAAAAAAGATAAAAAAAACATAGCAATATGAAAATTTTATGATGACTCTATTAAAATGAAATGATATTAGACGATTAGTTGAATAAACATTCACGCCTTTCTCCTTGTAGGAATATCATCATAATCCACTTCTTCATTATTTGATTCATTTCCAGCATGATTATTGATAGTAGTATTACTATTGTTCTTATTGCTAGCATTGAGAGCCTCTTTTTCATCGTTAAACATTAGTCCGTCCTTAACATCAGAATAGAAATTCCAAAGAGATGAGGAAACTGATTGTAAAACTTCATCTTTCTTTGGTGAATTGATCATGGAATCTGCAAGACTCATTATTGGATTAATAGAAGATGGAGAATCTAAATTACTGCTACTAGCATTCGATGTGGTTCTGTTTCTCTTTGGAATTATAATCATATGCTTATCCATGTTGACTGCTCTTCTATATGTGGGTTTTCTACTTAAGCTCATAGATGGGTCGTGTGACTTGTTTTGAGAATTCTTGCTTAACACCATGTGAGATTTAGCATTTGGATTAGCGTGAAGCATTTTAGCGGGTTTCGAAGGTGTACCTGGTTGTTCTTTATCTTCCTCTTCTTCGTCGAACTTGGACAAATGGTCTTCGTCATATTCATCCCACTTGAAAAAATCATCAGTTTCTTGTACTGTGGAAGACATTATATCCAATAATGTTTTCTTCTTTGAAGGTGATTGTTGACTGATCTTCTCTGGAGAGGTATTTACTTCTCCATTCAGCATTGAAATTTTCTCAAATTCAGATTGAATCATATTATCGAACTGTGTTATAAGGTTTAACGGTTTGGAGATACTGTCCCACATAGAAGAGACTCTTTTCAGAGAATTTCTATTGTTTGCATTAGTTGGTGTATCCATTACCCCGGGAGTAGCAATACTTGATGATGAAGTGGATGCTAGTAAACCACTCTGGTTACTTCTACTGTTAGGTATTGAATTATTATCATTCTCTGTATCACCCAAGATGCCGCTTAATATACTATTCGTTCTTGATCTATTATCAGCAGCGACATCAGTAGGACTATTCACCTGTGATATAGGGACAGTCAAAGAACTTTCAATGACTTGTTTCAAGTCCAGTAGCTCCTTTAGTTCGTGCTGCAATTTAACTGTTAAATTCTTGATTTCATCTCTTAATTCAACCACTCTCATTTCTTTCATAGCCAATAATCTTAATTTTTCAGTGGTGTCATCAATAGGATCGATTTTCTTAGGCAACAAGGCATCATCTATAAGATTATCATTCTTGATTGGCGCACTATTGAATTCATCATGTTCCCCATCGTAAAGGTCGCTCTGGCTTTCTTCACTTTCCAAAAAGGATTCGTCAACAGGAGCAGTGGTTACTATGCCTGGACCAGCCATGTTAGATGTAGAACTCTGTGAAGGAGAATAAGTGATGGTGGAAGGGGTGTTGCTATTCGGATCAGTGCTCTCTAAAGACTTTGATGAGAAAGAATTCTTCATGAGTGGCAGCTGGACGCTCTTGTTGCTGTTATTAACGGAAGGGCTATTGTAGTACATTGATGTAGATCTTCTGAGCTTACCACCCATTTGCGGAGTTGAAGTTTGAGCAACATTCTGGATGTTGGTATTAGGAGAAGGCATATGGGAGACAGTCCTTGGTGAGTTCATTGCGCTGCTGGCACTGGAAGTTGGCGATGTAATTATAAGAGAGCTTCTCTTGTTCATCGAATATGAACTTGATCTCATGCTTGGGGATCTTGCCATGATTGTTTTTCTGCTCAAGTCGGGGGAGTTGAGCGGAGACTTAATGGTTTGCTGGTTATCGCTTATGGTGATACCAAGGTTGAACCCGCTTCTAGAAAACCTTCTATTGACAGGAGACTTCAATTTTTGGGCCGACCCATGATTAGTAGGTGTCGCTGCTGTTGGGGTAACTGCCACCGGAGTGATGGCTGAACTGGCTGAGTTCTGGCGTAGTTCTCTCTTGATTCCAAGGCCTTTTGGCGTATTAGGCGTATTTGGGTTAAGCATCTGTAATCAATAAAGTTAAATAGTATCTGAAAATGTCAAATCAAATCTCTGGTCCACAAAGAAGGCAAGCCAATATAAAACTACAAAGACTGTGCTTGTTTGTGTAAGTGGAATATAAAATAGTCGATGCTTGAGTACTTCTCGACAATCTAAGATATGTCCTGTTTTTATTTTTTTAGCAAAAAAAAACTGATAATGTATATGTATTTCATCAAGAAGAATCTCCTATACAAACTCAGTGTCTTTATGGATCAGTTAGAAAAAAAATTTCAATGCGAAAGAAAAAAGCTTTCTATGGCAGAACCGAAGGAAAAAATATTAAAAAAAAACACAAAATCAGGAAGCCAAAACAGGAGCTAAACAAAAACAAATCATAAGAAAAAGATCAAGAAAAAACAGACGCGTTCAGAATATTGCGATTTTTGATCATGCATAAATATATCTTTGCCATCTCCGGTAAAACGTCACATTACATTATTCTTTATAAACTATTTTTTTTATAATTTTCAGATTTTAATATCAAAATTTTACTATTATAATTTTCAGATTTTAATATCAGGATTTTACTATCGGGGTATACGCGGAAAAGATAAGAAAATATTGTTATTTGCGGATAAATAGGATATTAATGATGGATAATGGAGTACTGCCTGTTAGAGTAGAAAAGCTAACGGCAGAACAGAAACGAAAGAAGTTGGAAGCTAACAGAGCTAGGGCATTAGCGAAAAAGAAGCAACTCATGTTGGGAAAAGTAGTCGCCGCTAATAGTGTACCAAGCACAAGTAGTGCTACTGGTGTTATCACTGGTACTGGTGCTGGTATTAATACCTGTGATGCAGGTGATACCAGCAGTAGCAGAAACGCAAGCGAGAACCAGAGCAGGCCAAGTTTTCGCAAGCTCATTAAAAAAAGTGATTATATTCAGTACGATTTTTCAGCAACTAGGGATACAAAGGGTGGCTACATGGTGGAAAAGCCCTTGACGGGTAAAGAGAAGACGTTCGATGACTGGAAACAGCAGGTGCAGGAGACCAAGCTTGTTGTTGATGAGCCGCCTCCCTTGGATATCAACGCAGCTCCTAAATGTTTTGAATGCAACAGCATTACCATAAATCCCGAATACTACAGCGTTTATGGTTGCCGAGTATGCAATAAATGTAAAGAAAAAGTTCCTGAAAAATATTCGTTGTTGACAAAGACGGATTGTAAAACTGATTATTTCCTCACCGAGCCCGAACTCATGGACGATACAATTTTTCACAAGATTGAGAAGCCTAACCCACATGCAAAATTCAGTAGAATGCAGTTGTATCTTCGATATCAAATCGAAGAATTTGCATTCAAGAAATGGAATGGTCCTGATGGTTTAGATGCAGAGTGGGTTAGACGGCAAAAGAGCAAAGTCGATAAAAAGGCTAAACAATTTGAGCTCAAATTACAAGAAATGAAAAAAAGAACACGGTCTGAAGAGTATACCAGACGTCTACGAGAGAAAGCCAACGATGGATATAGTCATGTTCATGACTGGAGGGAGCTCCCCACAAACAAAGAGAATACAGTAATAAAAAGATGCATAGATTGTGGTATGCAAACGGAGGAATTTATCCTTTGAGCTATTTAATAGGACTAAACTTTCTTCTATTTTGTAAATATTCAAGCAAATTATTTGAAAAATAAATGTACACCATTCAACAAAAAATACTAAAAAAATCGACAACGGCAGGACTCGAACCTGCGCGGGCAAAGCCCAAAAGATTTCTAATCTTTCTCCTTAACCGCTCGGACACGTTGCCAGATACTTCGATTCGTTTAAAGGTTCTTCATATCTACCCGATAATGAAACTAAAATGCAATTTTTATGTTATTGAGCCCTGTTTAATTCGTTGTTAATTCTGTGCGACCTCAGAAAAAAAAAAAGATTAAATAGATTAATGGCGGGAACTTGTTAGGCAACTCAAGAAAGAATTAAACTAAAAGTGAATCCAGTAGAAAAATCAGAAGCAATTAATTGGGTTTACTTTTGTATAGTAGAGAATCGTACTTACAGGTATTGTAATTCCAGACTAAGAATTAAAAGTAAAACATTTGAAGGATCAGAAGTGATTGGATCGTGCGTTTGTGTGTTCTAGAAAATTGTCGTAATCATAAAATGCTGTTATTGATAAAACAAATAGTAAATAGGTGTCGTATTATAGATAATACTATGGGGCATCTTACAATTGATTACTAAGAATGTGCCGTGATGCTACTAATACAAAGCCGTTTAATCATTAGATTAAATAATCAAGGAGAAATGAAACTACCATTATATAAAGAACCTAAATCCTCTCTCTACTTACACATTTTATCATTTTATTATTTATTTTAATTCCTTTTAATCAAGGATCCTACTTATTAATTATTGATATATGTGAAGTATGATTGGTGTTTCCGATGATTTGGTTAGGATCATCTGCTCTAGTAGAAACACTATTCTTACTTTCATCAATAATAACAGTATCATCTCTTTTAGATAAATTTAGAGCATCTAAATAGTTTAAGATTCTGTCGAATTTCTCGTTGAATCCAATTTCCATAGCTTTAAATTCAGACTTCACAGATTTAAACTCGGTCTTCATGGACTTAAACTCTTCTTCCAATTGAGTAATTCTATCAGAGTGACTTGACCGATTGGACTTGAATGAATTCAAACTATCGTTGTCCGAATCGCTTTTCATCTTGACTTTGGTAGGAGTCATTTTCGGATTATCTATAATCCTGATTTAATGAATACTGTAAGTTCTTTTGTAATGATTAATGAAATAGTTAATTTAAGTATTAATGTTATTAATGTTGTATATTTATTATTTAATATTTATTCAATATATTGCATTCAAATTTAATAAGGTTTCGTATATTATTTGTATTATTGTTATTGGATTTTTCACTTGTTATATTCTAATTTTTTCGTCGTGAAACGTAATATTCACCTTCTTTCTATTGGTCTTATAGTTGCATATATACGCGTCGTCATGCCTATTATATGTTTGTTTTGTTATATTTTTATACTATTATTATTGCATTTTTCATATTATTATTTCTTAGGATATAGCTATTATATCTTGACAAATATAATTGTTGAGGCTTACAATCTTGCTGACTTTTCAGAGATTCTTTCATTTTCTTAGAATCACAAATAATGTTAAGTCATCTTTGATTGAGAGATATAAGGCGTATCTTTTTCTATATATTCTATATCCTCCTTTCATAATCATCTTTCTTTCTTCTAATCTTCTATTTTCCTTATTGAGATAATTATGTGGTATTTATAATAAAACAATTTATAAAAAGTATAGAAACAGGTTACGATTATTAGCAAAAAAGGAACCAATACACTTATCCATTTCTTGATCTACTTCTGGTTTGCGACTAATGGTGGCCTGAAAACGACTTCGTTCTTTCCAACTTGAAACATCGACGTTATGTTGTTCAAGTATTTTTCTAGTAGCATTATCGCAAATGAGTTTCTTTAATGCCGGCAAATTACCTTCTAGTTGTAGAGCCGATGCTGAAAATTCAAGCACCTCCAATTTATCATTACCTAGCTTCAACTCTTGATCTGTCCAACTATCAGAAATAAATATTTTTAATTCAGGGAATCTCATCAAATCAGAGGGGGTGATAGTCACTTGAGAATCAGTCAAAATTTCCAAGCGTTCTAATTTTGGTGCATTAATGTTTATAAATCGATAATCAGCATCAGCAGTTACTACATCCTTTTCGTTGATAACCACTAAATCTAACAAGTATGGAGCATCGAGGTTCTTCAAGTACAACTCGGATGCCCAATCTCTAGCAAAATAGTAAAAATTTTCAACATATAATCTGATATTCTTCAAAGTAAATGGGGGAACTCCTTCAAACTTTTCAACACCATTTCCATTCATTCTCAAAATAAGAGATTCTAAGTTTGGTAACCACTCGGACAAAGAGCTCAACTGATTATTGAAACGAGATATCTGTTCCCCATAAACTTCAAATACCCATGTTAGCTCTTTTATTGCAGCGTTGTAATTTGTCAACCTTTTTAAAGATTTAAGGCTAGCAACTGGAATGGTTCTCAAACTAATTGATGATAAGGACGGTAAATGCATTTCATTGATTGCTGCAAAGTATTCATCAACTTTTTTATCGGTTGATTCCATGTAATCTTCATTGCAATATTCCAAAAGTAAAAATTTTAGACTAGATAACTCCACTGATTGAACCATTTGTAAAATATCCAAACTATTGAAAACTTCTAAGACGCGCAAAGTATCTTTGAAACTGTTAAATAGATATACTGAAGCGTCTTTACAATCGCCATGGATTGAAAAGGACCCCCTTTCAAGATGATTCAAGAAACTGAAATCATAAGTTGTCGATTTTTCTTCAACATTGTTGAAAATAACATTAAGTAGCTGAAAGTCTTGCAAGTTTCTAATGTTTAATTTTCCAATATTACTAATCAATATTGGCGTTTGGTAATCCCCAGATTGTCCATCAGCTTCGTTTCCAATTTTAAGAAACTTCAAGTTTGGCGCATCCAAAGATCTAATACCAATATATTGTTGATCTTTCATCACTGGGAACTCGATTTTCACTTGTTCGACGTATTCCAGAAATTCCAAGTCAAGCATATCGAGATCTGTCAGTTCTTTGCATTCGGGTGTAACATTTAAAATATATTTGGTCACATGTCGTGGCACAAAGCTGTGACGAACTAAATCTAATTTACCCAAAGGTATCAGCACTTCCTGAACCTTTGGATAGAAAAACCTGATGTTTGGATACTTTTCAATATGATCAGTAATATGCAGGTGATAGAATCTCCGGTGTTCTTCGAAGAACATGATAACCTTCAATTTGTTTGGATCATTGAGTTGTTCAATTAGCTTTCTAATGGGCCGGTATGTTCCAAAAGTCTCAAAAATTACACCAATAACTATTTTGATTTTAGGATTATTAGGGTCGTTAGACCAACATTGTTCAGGTAATCCCAAAAATGGACTTGAAAAAGAATCGGTTTCGGATGATTCGTCCAGAATTACTGCAACACTTGCAGCCAATTGTTCGGAAAAAACTGGATTATTCAATTTGTCATTGAGCTCTTCAAATGAAAGAGATGGTAATTGTTTGATAAGAGCTTGAACATCAGTATCGACTTCTTGATTGTTTTTCAAAGCACGAAATAGAAGGCAAATAATAAAATAGATAAAAAGTTTCAAGTACATATTGAAGAGGTTGGTTTCTTGAAAATATAGTGTGTGGCAAAAAGTGGAATAATTGCAAAAACTGTATGACTTAAGGTTCATTTACTTTCTATTCGTGCTGGGCACCAGAACCCTGAGAAAAAGCATGTCATACGTAGGCATATTTTTTTTTCATGCTAACCTTTTGGGAACAACGTATAAAATGCACTTCAGATAGTTGAAACATTAATAAATATAACACATTAATCTATTTCGAAGGACAAACTCTGGGAAGATTAATTGCTGCTCCTTGATTGACAATATTGCTTGTATTAGTTTTAGAGGAACAATTATACTATCTACATTCAAAATTGTTTTTTGTATATCTTTCCACCTTCACGTTACGAGATATAATCGAAAAACCGCTCGGGGGAATGTAAACTTCATATATATACTTTTGTTAAATTATCATTCAATTTTTTTGTTTCAGGCATTTCATCTTTCTTTACTTAAATGATTCTCATATAGTTAGGTAGGAACAATGTTTTCCGTATAAGCAATAAAACTAAGGAAGCACCCTTTACGTTGAATTGATGTAATCTACAAGAAACAGAGGTTCAACGGCTTGATGACTAAATGAGTTGTACTTTGAAATGCTAAATATTATTAAACAACAAGTAAAACGAAATTTATGTAAGAAAATACTGCTCAACTTTATTATACAAATCTTCTCTTAAATCAATGAAGTCAGAAATACTCTTAGAAGATCCAGCAATGAACTCGGAATAGTCAAATTTAAAAGGATATTTAAAAATATAAATGATGCCTGGTTTATCAAAATTGACTTTATTAACAATATCTAAGTGTTTATAATAAAATTCAAGTTTTTTACTCTTTAAAACCTGGCCATCGTAAACTTCTTTATTGCCCGAAATTGAAGTCATTTTTAGCAAATCAATATCGGTAAAAAATCTAATTCAAAATAATAAGCATTGTAATGAGCTTTTATTAAACCCATTCCCACGTTGTATTTTAATTTTTTATGGAAATTATAAATTTCTTTATAGGTATGCAACAATGGTACCTTAAACCAAATGTTAAAAGGCAAAGTATCACTAAAGAATCCAAAAATAAATAGAATATCTGGATCTAAATATTTTATTATACCAATTTCATCATCACAAAGAGCTATTTCAAAGGTAAATTCAGTTATTGCAACATAATTGAAAATAGAATATTGATCAACGGATTGAAAAGTACCAAGCGACGATGCTTCAAAAAAATATCCAGGGCTACAATAATGATCTAAGAAATCATCAGAACAATAATCTTGCATATGAGGAAAGAAATTCTTGAAATAATTATTATGATCTCTAGACATAGGGTAATAATGTGTTACGAAATCACAATTAATTGCTTTGCATAATTTATATAACCCATTTGACGTTTCTTCATCAATTTCTAACATAGAAAATAATTCTCTATTATTAAGCAAAACGCTGCAAACTGCTAGAGAAAAATGCATTGATTTAAATTTAACCAAATTCTTTAAGGTAGTTAAATAAGGCATATAAGGATACCATATACAAATAGGAACTTGATCTAAGTTTTCAGGGATAATATTAGACATAATTAATCGTGCGTTAAATGATTTATGAAAGACTTTAAAAATAAATGACTATACTTACCATGAACCTTTAAAGCAAAATCTAGATCATATGTCATACCTCTAGATACACAACTGCATAAAGAATCAAATTCATGAAACTTTTTATAAAATAATGTATCAAATGTATCAAAATCATGGAAATAAGCAGATAAATATAAAATTTCTGATGTTTCCGGAGGTCTTTCGTAAGTTTCCATCTTTAATTCATCTAGGGAATACAATTGATAAAATAAATTTAAATATAAAATTAATATAGACGCTAACGGATTCGATAGTCAAAATGGTTTAAGTTTTTTTTTTCTAATCTCTTTGTTTTCATTTCTTAAGCTTCCCCATGAAGAACCCTTGAGCATCATTTCACACATATTTATACCTTTGCAAAACTTAATATTTGAATAAAAATATTTTGCTTTTTAGATTTTTTTTTTTCATGCAAATAAACTTTAATAACAATAAATATCAATGGGTGTACTAATAGCATAAAAGATTCCTGATGATGCTAACAATTTAAGGAGTCACAATATTAATATGGAACTTGTTCTGAAACTACCCCATATTCAAATAAAGTTGAACTCATAACTTCTAGTTTTACGACTTGATTCGTTGTATATATTCTGAAATGTTACACAGTAGTTAATTTTGGCAAGGATACGTTATTCTATATATATTATTATTGTTCTTCGCAATCGTGAATATAATACGTTTAAAAATGCTATCAATATGTGCTGAATACTTGAATGATTGAGCTTAAAATATGTGAATCAAGAATGAAAGCTTATGGTAAATATGTCGGTATCCTTACTAAAATAGCAGCGTACCCAAAGGAGTTTTTTTGTTTTGAAATCCATTGGATAAAATCCGAAATTTCCAACATGCTTGTTGATGATATAATCATGTTGAATACTAAAATTTTAGTATAAAAGTGCTGCATAACCGTATACTTTTCTCTTTCAAGCGTGAACCACTTTTTTTCAATCTTGTCCAATAAAAATACAGAAAAATAATATGAAAAACAGCAAGGAGAAAAAGAAAAAATTTTTCTTAAGGTCAGATAAAAATTGTATGCCAATCAGACTTGAATATTAAGTAAGGAAAATGCGTTAAGTAAACATATATCTATCAGCTGCAGTAGTTTAGGCATATTGATATTAATCATTCAGCTACTTAATACAATATACCAACATGTCTGTTTCCTTGTGGAGAACTATTAGAAACGCTTACGAAGTTGGCTTGAAGCGTTATGCTTGGCAAATTGCAACATTAGGTGATGCCAAATCTGGTACCTATGTTGGTACTGATGACTTTGGTAACAAATTCTACGAAACCAAAAATCCAGAAGAAATCCATTTAAGAACAAGATGGGTTGAATATCAGACATGGGGTATGGATATGTCTCAAGTTCAACCAGGCTGGCATTACTGGTTAGCTTATGGTACACAAACCCCTCCGAATAAGTTACCTGAAGCTGATATAAGTGTTCGCGCTTATCCTGTTCCAAAAGTTCATAAAGTCAATTTAACTGGTACACCAGGTGCCTATGTGTGTTACAATACCGCTAAACCAAAATGTCAATCTTGGACTCCGCAAGTTGCCCAACGCTAAGAGATTAAAGATCCAAGAAGTCCGAATATTAAAATCAAAAAGAAATAGAAAGCTTGAGTAAAGCTTAACATTAATATGATCAAACATATTTTTAATTTTACATATAATCTACATGGGTTGAGCTCTCTTAAGAGCAGATGGAAAACTATATGGCACGATTATATTACACTAATATTTAATCTAACGCACCATATCATATAAGTTCCTGAAAATAATAATTATATTCTTTTGTTGAACAAATTAGTAACACAACTTAAAAAACCAACCCAACCCGGTATTTACATATTATATTATGAATATATCTGAAAACCCTATTATTTCGATTATTGTTTATTCGTATATTAATAAGAACAGTCTTTCATTAGTATACATTATTTACCTATTATTCAATTAAACATATAATATCCATTTATAATCGAAGAAAGCAAATTAAAAACAAAAAAAAGTAATTTTAAAGAAAAAAAAAATAAAAAAATCAAGACTAGCGGTGTTTTCTATTTATAAACAAACGTCTAATTATGTAATTTCGAAATAGATTCGGCTCTTGACTTATAAAATCATTTCTTTTCTGGTCTTTCTTTTGCAAAAGTAGCACCAACAATCAATGGGAAAACAATTGTAGCGTCAGCGTAGACTTTGACACTTGGAGCATCTGCCTTAATCTTACCCCAAGAAACAGCTTCATCAGGTCTAGCACCAGCATCACAACCATCAAATTCTTGACCTGTGTTAATATAAACAGCAAAATCAGCACCATTTCTCATCAAGCAAGCATTTGCAATGTGGTGTTTAATTAAGCCACCTCCAAGAATGATCATTCCTGCATGAGAAGCCTCCATAGACATGGAATTAATCTTACGGATATCAGCAACAATATCAACTCTTAATTGTCTGGGAGAAGACTTGAAAGTATGGAAGAATAACATGTCACCTATAGACCCATCAGTTAGACTTGGGCAAAAGATAGGGATTTGGTTTTTGTGAGCCCAGTATAAGACACTGCTTTCGTCATTGATCTCTTTACCTAATCTGTCAATGAAGCTGGATGGAGTCCACACTTTGTCACCAGCATCAAAAGGAGAAGAACCCTCTTTCTTGGAAGCTTCGGCAGCGGCTTCCTCTTGTTCTTCTAACATTTTATCTAAGATTGGAACAATCCATTCTTCAAATTTACAATAGTTATCATTTGGAACTAACAAGTTACCAATTCTGTTCATACCTTGATCTCTTAAAGAAGCACCTTTCAAACTGAATTCACCTAAATACGTTGGGGCTAAACATTTAATTATATCTTCTTCGATACCACCAGCACTAGCAACTAAAGCATTAACAAATTTATGTTGAACTAAAAATCTAATGGTTTCTCTCAAACCAGAACTGATCAAGTTAGAAGTATAACCCATAAAAATAGTAGTTCTTTGATATCCATCTTCATCAAAAGTGCCTTTGAGTTCATGCTCTTCTAATTCTGATTTATTTTTACCCTTCCAAGATCTCATTTGATTAATGATATCACAAGCACGTCCTAAAGCGGAGCCTTGGAAACCCATAGTTTTCATATTTTCAACAAGATCAAATGCACTGATGTTGTACGAGGAGTCTTTAGAGTAGTCAATACCTTCACATTTAACAAAATTATCTGGAACCGGTACAGATTTAACAAGAACTGCATCAGCTGCCAAATTGGGGAGCTTATCATTAACGTTAGACATTTTTGTTTTTATTTTTTATTTCTCAGTAATTTATTTTAAGAATATGCTTGTTCACTAATTAGATATAATTTTTTATAATAGTAATTAAATTACAAGTTATTAAGAAATCATCATGTCTTTTATAATACTTCAAAAAAGAAAGCTAAAAAAATCATTTGTAAAAATTTTTCAATCATTTGTTTTTTCTTTCAGTAAGAGAAGACATATGAGAAAAAAAAACTTGCATATTGAATTTTTTTTTAAGGGAAAAATGATCTACAATTCTAACTTTATTAGACATCTCATCAAAATGAGGTATAATTACTCAACATGTGCAATAATGCCATGAACTAAAACAAGCAATATGCATCTAAATAAATTATTGAAAAGCATGTAGTATATGATAAACCATTAGCCATACGGGATCAGTCATTCTGCCACAATATGTTATAAGTCTGCTTTGACACTTGGTGAAAGCTTGAATCATAGAGGTAATATTGAATGGCTGGCGTGATTGTGATTTGGATTTTATGATGAATTCTTAAATTTTTGTATTACATGTCACCCAGTGAATAAGATCAAGTGTACTAAGTATTGAGAACAAAACTGCGTAAAGTAGATTAAAGTATATATGTGATATGAATTCTAACAGAAAAAAGAAAGTTTAACTTCCTACGTTTTTTCTTCTTATATTGCTATTATCGATTTATACGAATTTCAGTAGATTTGAAAAAACTTTGATTAGAATGCAATAATTATTCTAATAGTTAAAGCTAACTGAAACTGGTGATAATCATGATTATAATGGTTTAAAGATTCCCTAGCCACTGTTGGCGAGAGTTTTATTTTTTCATATTATATGGTTTTTCTACTTGATTTTGTAACACGTTACATCATTTATAAATCCTCAGGGGAGAAGACCAATGAGACTGGAGAAAGCAATATCTCTGGCCTGGTCACTTACTTGGTATGCACATTTCAAATGAAGAGTTCATCATAATATCTAAATGCTAATTTATTGGACAAATGCAATAAAAGAATCAGTGGAGTCATATTGCATGAGCGTGTACATATCGTTAAAAAATTAATATACCAGCAAACAACTAATCTGTAGAAAATATGAGATTTTTCACAGTAGTTGAAAAATTACTTTCCCGAACTGGGACAAAAACCGTTTTATTATTCATGTCGGAGTTCCTGCTGTATGTGTACACAAACGATTTCTCTTAAAGTGCATTAAAAAAATAAAAGAAGTGTCATGTGATATATCGAGATTATTTTTTACACTATTAGTCAATCTTAAAAAACTCACATTTTACACAGTTCTACTATTTTCTTTTCAGGTTTTTCAGAGAGATATAAATATATGACTTGATCAATTTTTATGGCTTTTCCTTTATTATTTATTCTTATTTTCAGTCCTTACTCTTTACTTTTCTTTCTTTTCGGTCTTTTTTCTACGTAAGAGCAAAAAAACGAATAAAAGTATAGCTCAGCTTGAGATCCAAGATACATCTTTAAGAAAATACAAAAATGTCAAACTTAGTCAGTCCTACATTGCAAGTCAATAAAGGCGATGAAATCGCTACTTTTGCTGCTGGTTGTTTCTGGGGTGTAGAAAATGTTTACCGCAAGCATTTTGGCGACAGATTCACAGATATCAAAGTTGGATTCGCCAATGGTAATGCTACAGATTATGCTAACCCAAGCTATAAAACAGTTCGCGCAGGTGGGACAGATTATGCCGAAGCTATCCAAATTCTGTATGATCCAAAGAAGGTACTGTTCCAAGAATTAACTGAGTTCTTCTTTATCATGCATGATCCAACACATTTAAACCATCAGGGGCCAAATGAAGGAACACAATACCGCACTGGTATCTTTGTTAATAATGATGATGAATTAAAAATTGCAGAATCTGAATTGGAAAAGGCTCAAAAGAAATGGTATCCAAACCATAAGATTGTTACGGTGATTAAAAAATTAGAAAATTTTTACGATGCAGAAGACTATCATCAAAAATACTTGATTAAAAATCCAACTGGTTACGAATGTCCTACTCATTTTATCAGAACTGCCCCAAAAGAGTAAATCTGATTAAATCATTCTTTCGTCTTTCCACTGAAGTACACAATTTTCATGTTATAATTTTTTATATAAACTATTTTCATTTTGAACAGGTTATACTTTTTATATTAAATTTGTATTATTAGTCTATTTTTGTAGCCATTCACAATCCAGAAATTGATCGGCTAATTCAAAAATGTTCTAAAGTATGAAGAGTTGAGAACTAAAACACATCACGTGATATTGCAGAATTATTAATAATAATAACGATTTCTACTTCAATTGTTTTCTTTTTCTGTGTAACTTTTGTGAATCATTTTGCCAAGTGACATAAATTGACTGCTAAATCTTCAGAATATTGTTTTTCTAAATATGTTTTATTTTTCATTTATTGGTAAAATGGCACCAAATAAAAGAATCATTATAACAAGTGAATCATCTACATTGCTTTTTTTTGAGAAAAATAAATTCATAACATGTCCAAATTAATCAGTCCAACAATTAAGCGTTTTGATGATAGCAAAATTGCTACTTTTGCGGCCGGCTGTTTTTGGGGTGTAGAACACATTTATCGTAAACATTTTGGAAGTAAAATAATTGACATAAAGGTAGGTTATGCTAATGGTAACTCCCAAGTATATGATAATCCAACTTACAACATAGTCAAGCAAGGCTCAACAGGTTTTGCTGAAGCTGTTCAAATACTGTATGATCCAAAGATTATACTGTATCAACAATTGGTTGAATTTTTCTTCATCATGCATGATCCAACTCATCTAAACCATCAAGGGCCAGATCAGGGTACTCAATACAGAACAGGTATCTTTGTCAATGATGATTCCGAATTCAAAATTGCAGAATCTGAATTACAAAAAGCTCAAAAAAAATGGTATCCTAATCACAAGATTGTCACTATCATTGAAAAACTTCAAAACTTTTATGATGCTGAAGATTATCATCAAAAATATTTGATCAATAATCCGACAGGTTATGCTTGTCCAAGTCACTTTGTCAGAACAACACCAAAAGAATGAATGTTTTATTATTGTTTTTAGTTTCAATACACGCATATTCATTTTCTTGTTAGTATACAACATATATATCAAATGATATTAGTATTATTTTTTCTATTAATTGTATATAATATAATATGGTACAATATAAAGGCTGTTATTAATTTGATTAGCCGCTGCCGCCTCTTCTATTTGTACAAAGAGCATCATTTAATTTCTCTTCTCTTAATTTGCCTGTTCGATCTATTATTGGCCATTTTCCCCATCCATTTAATCTAATGATTAAACAAGTAGAATTATCACTACCATTTAAGGCTTCAATATAATGGATAACTTCCTCACTACATTTCTGGGGAGTTCCTAATCTTTTTCCTTTCAAATTATATGTGCTCATGATTAAATCTGCTACTTCCTGGCTGGTACAGTTATCTGTTACACCATCCGTTATTAATACTAAGAAACATTCATCTCCACCTATTTGGCCGATGGTATTTTTCGCTTGTTCTGGGCAATTATTTGTAATGAAATTAGAATTTCCTATTACCAAAGATTTTAATTCTGGCTCAGCTATCACCCCTTGGCTCTTTGCATTATAATCACCAAATGCACGAGTGTTCGCTAAATTTAAGAATCTTTCTTCTCCAAAGGAATCCATGCTTACCAAATTGGTAGTCGAATTTAATAATCTTAATCTTTCAATTGGGTTATCAGGATGGTGCAATGATGTCAATGTATGAGCGACTCCAAATTTATCCACTAATATACATCTTGTATCGCCTATCTGAGAGATAATTAACTTAGACACACAATTATCGTTGAAATACAATGAATCATTCCTGGAATCGGCAAGTAAACTATAGAGATAAACAGAAGTGCTTGTAGACCCGCCATTGAATATGATATCGTTTTTGTTTGATGCCTTGATATGTGGATTATTTAAAAGTTCTGGATTAGTTAAAATGTTGTAGTCCAATGATAAGTAACTAATAAATAATCTCAAATATAAATCATCTAATTCGTTCATGTTTTCATTTTTAATTTTTGTATACTGTCTATTAACTGATCTGAGCCACTTCCTGAAGTAGGTTCCTTTGATTTCTTGGTCGCGTTCTAGCTTGCTGAAGAAGTTCTGGTATTTAATTATTAGCTCTTTCAAATAATCTAGCGTGAGGTCTTCCTGACTGAAGTTTTCAACATATTTACTCAAGTTATTGCTCAAAAACTTGGAAATATAGGGGCCTCCATGACCGTCAAAGATATTGAAGTTAAAAACCTGCAAGTAATTATCCTCGCTTTCATTATAATCGAGATTATCAAAGGAACTTAAATATCTGTGTACTGCGTTTGCCGAAACTTCCTTATTGAACGGTAACTTTAACACAGCTGCGCTGTAGGCGTCTTCATTGTAATATCTGTTGAGTCTTCCAGAATAATGTCCATAATATTGGCTTGACTTATTCAAAGATATCCTTAGCCTTGGTTGTTTTTTGATAGGAAGATAAGACAGCGTAGGCGTATCCAAGTAAATGTAATCAGATATCGATCTCTTTTGAATCAAAGAGCGGATCATATTAGATGTGGTTCTTTCTTTAAAATTGCTAGTGGTATTGACAAAAATTATCAAATAACGCAATTATATTTGTTCCGCTACCAATACTTTCGTTAATTTCAATTTAAAGTAGTAAAAAAAACAGAGAGAATAAAATTGTACCAATTCTTGTAATCATCGAACCATCTTCGTTTTATATGCCTATCAAACTTTTTTTTTTATTTTTTTTTATTTTTCTATTTTATTTTTCCTGTTTTAGAATACATATTTCTGTTTCTATGGTCCGTTTCTCTCTTTCTTTCTTTTTTTCCGGTGCCAAATTTTAAATTTCTTTTCTTGTAAAGCCGTGTCATGTGACCAACACTGCAAAAATAGCCTATAAATTGGTACGTGCTCTAAGAAGAGTGTGATTAAAGCCGCAGCTAAATATTGATCTTGAACCTTGTAAACGAGGAATCTTTATGGAGGCATATATTGTTGGAAGAGTATATGACTAAAGATGATTTAAAAATTAAAGATTTGGGGCTGAACTCTAATCGGAACATGATATATAGTAACACGAATTTCTAATAGGAGTACGGAATATTGGAGGGGTCAAATATATATATATATATATGTGTGTGTATATGTATGTATATAACAAATAGGTATACGTAATAGCCAGTAACCGTCTCAAACGGTTACTTCTGACGGATCAACATAAAACAATCATTTAAATGAATATAAATGCTTTTCAAACGTTGATGTGCGTGGGAGTCTCCAAATACACATATCGCCTTGCTTTCAATAGCACAATCATAGAAAGAAACTTAACGCATACTATTCAAAGCGAGCCACCGCTTTTTCCAGCGTGTCTTGTGGCTTCATCCATGTTGCGAATATATGATATTTTTATCCATCAACTTCCAAATTAGCCTCTTCATCTTCATCTTCATCGTCGTTGATTTCGGCCTCATACACCTCACCAGTCAATTCTTTCATTTCGGCTTCAAGCTTCTGATTGGTACTTTTATCGGTATCATTTCCATTTTTACCCTCGCCCTCACTACTTTCGAGTTCCTCATCCAAATCCATTTTATCTGCAGTGTCTTCTTCCTCCTCTTCATCGACATCAACATTTGGACCACTATTTTGATCTTTACTTGCATCCGAAGCTCTTTCTAGCTGTCTTTGTTTGTTCGCCAACTTTTTTTGTTCCTTGATTGCATTGAAAGCATTTAGCTCATTGTTCAATTCTGGAACAAACTCTTCGAATCCCATGCTGCTCAAGGCTTCCAACACATCATTAGCAGTAACAATAACTTTATCTTTACTAAGTGCTACTTGCCTTGCATATTCACCAATGTAGTTAACAAATACTGTGGCAGCTCTTTGTAGTGCCAACGTAGAATCTTTCGATATAATCACAGTATTATTGTCATTTGTCTCAAAAGCTGATTTGGCGATTTTTAGTATTGTTGACTTTGGAAATAATAATTCTTCAATACTGACTGGAGAGTTTTCCTCAAGGAATGTCGAGTTTAACTTACCCATTTTTTTCCATCCTTTAGCAGGCATTTCTGTATGGTAATGTATTATTATTTAAAGAATATTTAGTAGATATGATAGAGTCTTTGACCGTATTTTCAACTTTAAGACATATTTCTAATTTATATTCAACAATTATTGATTTGCCTTTTGATCTCTTGGGATTACAATGCAAAGTCTCTGCAGTAATTTCACCAACATGAGAAAATTATTTAAGAAAAAAATTAGACCAGTCGTTCTCAGAACATTGAGCAATTGGGAGAACCGCGTAAAAATGAAGGAGCCAAAATTCAAAAAAAATCGTTACAGACAGGATTCGAACCTGCGCAGGTAAAACCCAATGCCTAACAACTATTCAATTAGAAATTAGCAGGGCATCGCCTTAACCACTCGGCCACTGTAACGTCAGCGGCAGTGTATACTAAGGCAAATTAGAATCAGCATATTTCATTCGCACCTGCTTGAGCAAGTAACAAAGTATTTTTGTACAGAAATATGCAGGCTTCAATTACAATCAAGAATTCTTATGCAGAAAGATGCAGGCTTCAATTATATAAAAAACGATTCAGCTTATATGTTCAATAAAATTATAAATCGGAATTTCCTGTCGTATTATAAATAATACTATGATTCATTTCAAATATGATTACTAAGAATGTGCCTTATGATTAGTAAGAATGTGCCGTGATGCTACTAATACAAAGCCGTTTAATCAGTAGATTAAATAATCAAGGAGAAATGAAACTACCATTATATAAAGAACCTAAATCCTCTCTCTACTTACACATTTTACCATTTTATTATTTATTTTAATTCCTTTTAATCAAGGATCCTGTGAAGAAGGATTGGTGTTTCCGATGATTTGGTTAGGATCATCTGCTCTAGTAGAAACACTATTCTTACTTTCATCAATAATAACAGTATCATCTCTTTTAGATAAATTTAGAGCATCTAAATAGTTTAAGATTCTGTCGAATTTCTC